>VYZU01068896.1:0-10852 GCA_013401355.1 Ceyx cyanopectus | reverse complement strand
GAAGTCAGATTTAGTGGTCAGGACAGGGGTATAAAGTAGGCAGACCAAGAACTTTGCAGCCTGTCTGTGCTGTCAGCCACAGGATTCAATTAAAACCCACAGGAAGACCGAGGAGCAGATGCAGAACTGAGCTGCAGTATCTCAACCGCCAGAATAGATTTCACAAGAAGTTCAACAACAACCCAGGGCTGGGTTGGGTTTTGTTTTGTTTATTTGTTTTTTATTTTCTTCTCTCTTTTGCAGTTAACAACTTGGGAGATAAGATCAGGGCCAGCCAACAGCCCCTGGAACAGTTCCAGGCTCCCAGAGCTCCAACTGAGCAACAAAAAATATCCCTTTCTCTTCCCAGAGGAATCATCAGAGCTGCAGTGTCATGTCAGTGGATGAGCTCCACTCAAGGTAACATCAGCAAGGTCAGATGGAGCTGCTTGGTGATGGAGCAAAGCTCAGTCTTTGCTTCTTCATTTGTGTACGTGTTTTAAGGAATGAGAAGCTCCCATCAACGAAATGGAACAGAAAGAAATAAAATAATTGGATTTCTGTAAAACTGGAGAATCCTCTTCTCCTCAAGTCCTTGGTTTCTGCAAAAGCACCCCAAGATGAGTCAATGCTTTCAAAAGCACATGGCTGGTTTAGGAGAAAAAGATCCATTTCCAAAGGAGCCTGAAGAGCACAAGAGGTTTAGGGTAAACACAAGGAAAATTTTTTTCACAGTAAGGGTGACAGAATTCTGGAACGGTCTCCCCAGGGAGGTTGTGGAGTCTCCTCTGGAAACACTCAAGACCCGCTTGGATCTGTTCCTGTGTCACTTGGTCTAGGTGATCCTGCTCTGGCAGGGGGATGGACTAGATGATCTTCTAGTTCCCTTCCAACCCCTAACATTCTGTGATTCTGTGAAGGTATCTGAGGATCAGAATCTCCTTAACTTCCCCTCAATCTGAAAATGTGATTTATGTGCCTTTGAAAAGCTTAACATGGGTCTTTTTTGGTACTTAATGATGTGCTGGCTAATGATGTTTTCAGATAAATATAGTGGTATTGCTCCAGGAGCATCTGCAGGATTGGTCCTTTTTAGCAATATATATAAATGGGCAAAGCAAAAACACCCCAAAGGAGTCAGACTCAGCACCACACCAAGTCCCCATTACAAGTGCCACAAGGAAAATTAAATATTACATTAATAATATGAAACCCAGCAAGGTTGAAGTTCTACAACGTGCCTTGCACTGAACCCATCAGGTCAGGGCACCACTTACCCATGTCCCTCAGCACCACAGCTCCACGTCTTGGAAACCCCTCCAGGGATCATGGGGACTCCACCCCTGCCCTGGGCAGCCTGGGACAGCCCTGGACAACCCTTTCCATGGAGACATTTCTCCTCAGCTCCAACCTAAACCTCCCCTGGGGCAACTTGAGGACATATCCTCTTGTCCTGTTACTTGTCCCTTGGGAGAAGAGACCCTGTTAGCTCCAAACCACGCCACTGAAATTATTTTCTCTTCATACTCAGTCATTAGTTTGTACAAATGTCAAAAGAACTGTATAAAAGTATAAATTTGAGCTCACTTCAGGCTGTTCTGAGTCGACCTCAGAAACACCTGACTCCAGGCTACTTCTAGACAGGACAGTATATAAATTGGACCACTGGTTAGCAGCTTTTTCAGCAAACCTGGCTAAAAATGTGTCACCCGAAAAGCTGTTCCAGAGAAAGGGCTTCTTGTTGAGCTTCAGAGATAATGTATTTACCTGGAGGAATTCCAGAATGAGGAGAAAAGATTAAGAAGAAGATGAAAGACTAAAACAAATGTTGTTATGTATCATTAGTAGATGTCAAGAGGATGGGGCCAGACTCTGGTCAGTGGTGTCAGGGACAGGACAAGGGGCACTAGACACAAACTGGAACCCAGGAGGCTCCATCTGAGCAGGAGGAGAAACTTATTCGTGTGAGGGTGTCAGAGGCTGCCCCAGGCTGCCCAGAGAGGTTGTGGAGTCTCCTTCTCTGGAGAGATTCCAACCCCACCTGGCCACTGTGATCCTGGGCCACCTGCTCTGGGTGACCCTGTTGGAGCAGGGGGATGGAACCAGATCACAGAATCACAGAATCATTATGGTTGGAAAGGACCTCCAGGGTCATCAAGTCCAACCTTTGTCCTAGCATTTCTCTAACCACTACACCATATCCTCAAGTGCCACATCTATTCATTCTTTAAACACCTCCAGGGATGGTGACTCCACCACCTCCCTGGGCAGCCTGTTCCAGTGCCTAACTACCCTCTCAGTGAAGAATTTCTTCCTAATATCCAATCTAAACCTCCCCTGACGCAACTTGAGGCCATTTCCCGTCGTCCTATCATGACTAATTTGAGGGAAGAGACCAACACAAAGCCTCGCTACAACCTCCTTTTAGGTAGTTATAGAGGGCAATAAGGTCTCCTCTCAGTCTCCTCTTCTCTAGACTAAATGATCTCCAGAGGTCCAAATATTATTAATAAAAAAGGACTAGTGACCGTTACAGGCATAATTGGACTTTAAGCTTGAGCATGAAGTCATGGTCAGGTTGGACAGGGCTCTGAGCAACCTGCTCTAGGTGAAGACATCCCTGCATGAGAGTTGGATTAGATGATCTTTAATGGTCCCTTCCAATCCAAAACATTCTATGATTCTATATATAGATGAAGCACCATCAACACAAAAATAGAACCTTTATCCACTTCAGGGCTTAACTTGAAACAATAACTCACTGGAAATCCAGGTATCTTTTAGAAGAAAAGATCTAAGTGCAGATGTCCCTGCTCCCTGCAGGGAGGTTGGACCAGATGACTTTGGAAGGTCCCGTCCCACCCAAACCAGTCCATGATTCTAGCAACCCTGCCTGGACAAAATAGAAATGCTGACCCAGCTACCTAATATGCAAATATTCCCATTTTGTCACTTTTTTTTCATAGGAATTATCATGTCTGGGGTTGGACTTTTCTTCCCTCACCCTGGAGGTTTCACTGTCCATTGTTCCAGATTCGGTCCCACCTTGCATTTGCTGCTGACCACCTTTGAATTCTCTGATCTGCCTCCTCTTCAGGATCTGAGATGGGAAAGGACTGAAGAAAACCAGACATCATAAACCACATGAAATTTCACAGCTCAAGGAGTTTTCCTTTTGGAAACTCCCTCTGCGAGCCCTACGGTAGCCTTGGGATGACCTGGTCGAAGCACAGAGAACACGGAGAGGTCAAATCACTGTTTTCACCCTTCTGCTTCTTACATCCAGAAGTGTCTACAACGTCACCCTCACTTGTTTTCCTCTTTTACTTGTGTAGAACATATTCCCCCAATCCCAAAGGTGGCAGGAGAGGAGCTCAGTTTGCATGTTTTTCCAGTGGCGAGCTCCCAACCCCAGTTTTCCTTGGCAACCAGTGGGATGCTGCAGCAGCATCCAAAACCCAGCCCACCAAGCCAAGCAGAACATTCCTTTGGACACCTGGGATGAAGAGGAATGGTCCCAGGACTAAGTTATCACCATCCAGAGCTCCAAAACCACCTCTTAGAACTTTGGCTTTGTGCGGCATCGACCAGGGAATCGAGACCCACCCGCCCCATCGCCTCCACTCCCCTGGCTGAAATTCCACCCTTTCCATTTCCTTCACAGAGGTTGCCATTGAACAACACACTTTCTCATGGCTCATTTTCTTTGTTTTTTTTGTTGGTTGTTGGTTTTTTTTTATGAAGTTTTAATTTTTACATAACAAGCAGCCACAGCCATGAAGCCCAAGCCTTCTCTGGTCCCTCCCACCCGGCACAGCAGTGAGGGCTGGGAGCCAAGCCCCAAACATCCTCCTCCTCCTCCTCCCAACTGGTCCTTACTCCAAGCCCCACCATGGAGGGAAAAACCTCCTTTTGATTGTGGAATTGTTTTCATCTGAGGCTTGTAAATATTACCCTGGGGTTGATAACTATGACTTAAAAACACAAGACAGACTCACTGTCACCAACTGTTATCCCTCAGATCAGGGCATCCTGGGAAGTGGATCCTTATCTGCTTGAGGTTCAGGACGTGTTGACCAACACCCCCTCCTATTGAGCTTGAAGAGCTTTGGTTTCAAGAGCTCCATCCTTTGATTTGAAGAGCTTCATCTCCCTGAGCTGGAAACCCTATACCCTGACGGCCAGACAGATGGACAGACACGCTCCTTCCTGAAGGATTTCAAGCCTTCAAGGAGGGTAATGAGCAGCACAAACCCCCGTGAGCCAATGGATTTGTCTGGAGGAGAGGAAGGTGGAATGACAAAGCAAAGCTCTCCAGTTGTAGCAGGATGTGCCAGACTGAAGGTGCTTTTCCTTAACTGGATTTTTGAGGATGTTCATTCAAACCCATGGGAAGTTCCACCTCAGGATGAGGAAAAACTTCTCTACTGGAACAGGCTGCCCAGAGAGTCTGTGTAATCTCCTTCTCTGGAGAGATTCCAACCCACCTGGATCTGTTCCTGTGTGGGCTGCCCTGGGTGATCCTGCTTTAGCAGGGGGGTTGGACTAGAAGGCCATGGAGGTTGTGAGAGCACATTCCAATTAGCTCGTGGAAACAAGCCATTATCAATTAATGAGGCAAGGATCAAATAATTAAGAGAGTATGAGGTTGGAAGGGATCTCAAGGATCACCTAGTTCAACCTTTCCTGGCCAAAGACAATGTGGCCCAACTGAATCTTCACAGTGCCTGATGTTGGGGACTCTACCACTTCCCTGGGGAGATTATTCCAATGGCTGATTGTCCTTGTGGAAAAGTGTCCTCTTTCTAATCAGAATCTCCCCAGGAGTAACTTATACCCCTGTTGGTTTTCTTTGCCCCATCAGGGCAATGTTTGCTCTTCTTGAGCTTGTCTGTTGTCCACCAGCACCCACCTCTCCAGGAAGCTGCTCCGTAGGCTGTGCTTCACTCCTGGATTATGTACCAAGGAGTATGTAGGAAGGAGAAAAGGGATAGCTACTCATCAGTAGGACAAGGATTCTTCAAAGTGGAGGAAACATTTATGAGTCTTGAAGCTGGGCTGGATAAGTATGGGGAGTCAGGAGCTGACTGCATCCCTAAAATTGTTGTCCTCATGAAGTCACCAGCAACCAAAAGTAGAACTGTAAGTTAAACTGCATTTTTTTTCTATGCCAACAATGACCTTGATCTGAAAAGGGCCTCAGAAGGAGCTGCTCTTTAAATAACACATGAAAATTACTTGTGTCTTCTGTTCTACTGGGCCTTAGAATCATTTAAGTTGGAAAAGACCTCCTAAGGGTCACTGAGTCCAACTGTTCAGTGCTACTCCAGGCAGATGCAGTAATTCCACAACTGACCTGTATTAAGATCTCCTGGTCTGCTGAAAGACTCTTAAGGAGATGAATCCAACACTTCCAGACAACTCCCTGCCTCAAGATGAAGAATTTTAGAAAATATTTATTCATAAACACTTTTGCGTCCCTTTGTTATGCAGCAGGTCAAGATCTTTTACCAGGCTGCCCAGAGAGGTGGTGGCTGCCCCATCCCTGGCACCATCCCAGGGAAGGTTGGATGGGGTTCTGAGCACCCTGCTCTAGTTGCAGATGGCCCTAATCCCTGCTGGACCAGATGACCTGGAAAGGCCCCTTCCCTCCCAAACCATTGGATGGTTCTGTGAAATAATGAATATAAATTAACTATCCAGCACACAAAGAGTGTAAGTATCACAGAATCACAAAATCACAGAAATTAGGGGCTGGAAGGGACCTAGAAGATCATCTAGTCCAACCCCCCTGCCTGAGCAGGATCACTTAGACCAAGTCTCTCAGGAACAGATCCAGGCGGGTCTTAAGTGTCTCCAGAGATGGAGACTCCACAACCCCCCTGGGCAGCCTGTTCCAGAGCTCTGGCACCCTCACTGAGAAAAAGTTCTTCCTTGTGTTAAGCCTAAACCTCTTGTGCTCCAACTTGCACCCATTGCCCCTCGTCCTGTCATTGGACGACATTGAGAAAAGTCTGGCTCCATCCTCTCTACACTCACCCTTAACATATTTATAAACATTAATGAGGTCTCCCCTCAGTCTCCTCTTCTCCAGGCTAAAGAGCCCCAACTCTCTCAGCCTCTCCTCATAAGGGAGATGCTCCACTCCCCTAATCATCTTGGTGGCCCTGCGTTGGACTCTCTCCAGCAAATCTCTATCTTTTTTGAACTGGGGTGTCCAAAACTGGACACAGTACTCGAGGTGGGGTCTCACCAGTGCAGAGTAGAGGGGGAGGAGAACCTCTCTTGACATCTGTCTTGCAGAATAACCTGTCTTTCCTCATCTCCTGTGCTCCAAGAGTCCATGGCAACTGGAAACACTCAGCACCTATCTGGAGATCATTAAGCATGAGGAGAAAAGCTGGGTGGAAGAGAGGACAGGAGGGTTTGTTGGGGTAAGGAGTCAACTTGAGAACTCAAGTCAAGAAAAATCCCTCCTTGTTTGCAAGATCAACAGATTCATGGGTTGAGTGTTACAACCAAAGGCACCACAAACCCAAGCTAAATCCACATGGATTCAGGATTCAGTGCTGATATTCATGCTGATATCCCTGAGAAAACCTTTGCTTGGCCAGGAAAAAGCCACTGGCATCACCAATCATCCCAAGAAAGAACAAAGACCTTCACTATGATTCTCTGATGGATGCATTGAACATTTGTCCTCAAAGTTCTTTGGATTCCTTGATTTCAAGAGACACGTGGAAGGGAAAATGTGTCCAACTGTGGAAATGGGAAAGATCAGATGTTGTTATCTAGTTAATGGGTCAACAAGGGCAGAAAGCTCCTGAGGTCTGTTATTCTCAACCTGCCATGTGCTAAGGAAGCTTCATTTAAAAAACACTAATTAAAAAAAAAACAAGTGGAAGAGCCATTGGACTGATGCAACTGGTGAGGGTTGGAAGGAACCTCTGGAGATCATCGAGTCCAACCCCCCTGCCAGAGCAGGGTCACCCAGGGCAGCCCACACAGGAACAGATCCAGGTGGGGTTGGAAAGTCTCCAGACAAGGAGACTCCACAACCTCTCTGGGCAGCCTCGTCCAGGTTCTGTCACTCACAGTGAAGAAGTTTTTCCTCATGTTGAGGTGGAACTCCCTGTGTTTCACCTGCTGCCATCACCTCTCATCTGATCACAGTTACATGATGTGGAGGGTTTTCTCACAGAAAAAGGTCATGATTTACTGTCAGTGAACAATCCATGTTGATAAGACTAATGAGCGGTTGTGAAGGAGCTGTGAGAAACTGACATTGTAGCTAATTCTGAAGAGGCCTCGAAGTACTGATAAGAGATTCCTGCCTTCCTCCCTCAGAATGTAGAAAACAGAACTTTGTCCACCTGCAAAACTCTGCCTGAGAAACTGCTAGCTTCACATGGGGGGAGGATGACGACTGTTATTTCTGTAGCTCTGCTGTTTGACCAATAGTAAAAGATGTAAACACATTTTATTTATAGAATCACCATAAATGTAGAAGGGTTTGCTTTTAGAATCACTATAAATGTAGAAAGGTTGTGAATAAAGATGAATGCATGTTGTAACTCATATTGGGTCATCTGCAGGCATCTCCAACCCCCCTTCGCAACATGATTTTTTTCCTTCCTCTCTCTCAGTTGTTCATAATTCCCCAATTCTTACACTTTCTGGGAGAAAACTGTTGGCCTCTGCCACAATTATTTTATACATTTATAGAGGTTAATCCTTTTTTAACCTTTATGAGGTTAAGCCTTTGTCTTTTTAACGGAATGAGGAAAAAAGAAATGTTTGTTTTTTAAATCAAAGAAAATAATAAATTCATTTTGAATTCAAGCAACTTTTGCTTTTCGCCCCCTTTACAGCAGAAAATGAATGGACTGGATGGAAATGGCTCTTGAGTAAGTAGAATAAATAAAGAAGTGAATAATAAAAAAAAAAGAAATCAATCAAATCAGAGCATTTCAGAATCATTTGACTTTGCTTTGACCAAAGCTGTGCATCACACACGTGCACCCAGGACTGTTCCTCAGCCCCCCCCCACATCATATGATGGCAGGGCCGGCTGAACAACACATGTGAATCATAGAATCATACAATGATTTGGCTGGAAGAGACCTTCAAGATCATCAGGTCCAGCCATTAACCCTACACTGCCAGTGTCCCTAAACCATGTCCCCCAGCACCACGTCTACATGATTCTTAAACACCTCCAGGGATGGGGACTCCACCACCTCCCTGGGCAGCCCATTCCAATGCCTAACCACCCTCTCTGTAAAGAAATTCCTCCTGATATCTAACCTAAATTTCCCTTGGCGCAACTTGAAGCCATTGCCCCTCGTCCNTCTCCATCCCTTGGTTCTAGAGGCAAATCTCTCAGTGAGTCAGTCTGGCCATTAAAGACCAAAGCAAAAAAGCATTGAGTACCTGAGCCTTTTCCTCATCCCCAGTCACTAATTCTCCCTTTGCATTTAACAAGGGGGGGAGATTCTCCCTAACCCTCTTTATGCTGGTTAAGTACTTGTAAAACCTTTTTTTATTGTTTTTTATGTTAGCCGCCAACCTGAGCTCAAGCTGAGCTTTTGCCTCCCTTATTTTATTCCTGCATTGCCTCACAGAATCCTTATAGTTTTTGTGAGTGGCTTGCCTCTTCTTCAATAGGTCATAGACCTTCTTTTTCTTTTTGAGCTCTAGCCAGAGCTCTCTGCTCAGCCAGGCTGGTCTTATGCCCTTCCGGATCGTCTTCCGTCTCACTGGGACAGCCTGCTCCTGCGCCTTAAAAATTTCTCTTTTAAAAGTTGTCCAGGCTTCCTGGGCCCCTTTGCCCTGCAGGACTGCCTCCCAAGGTACCCTGCCAACCAGACTCCTAAAAAGGTTGAAGTCTGCCCTCTGGAAGTCCAGGGCAGCAGTTCTGCTGGCCCCTCTCCTTACCGCTTCTAGAACTGAAAATTCTATTATTTCATGATCACTATGCCCAAGACATCCTCCAACCTTTACTCCATCTACAAGTCCCTCTCTGTTGGTAAATAGAAGGTCCAGCAGAGAGCCTTCTCTTGTTGGCTCCCTCACCAGCTGCATCAGGAAGTTGTCTTCCACACACTCCATGAACCTCCTGGACTGCTTCCTCATAGCTGTATTCCACTTCCAGCAAATGTCTGGAAGATTGAAGTCACCCACAAGAACTAATGGTTGTGATTGTGCAGCTTCCTCTAATTGTGTATAGAATATTTAATCTATATCTTGTTCCTGCGTGGGTGGTCTATAGCAGACTCCCACTATGACATCAGCCCTATTGGCCTTCCCCCTGATTTTTATTTTTTTTTCCCCCTGAAGTGAAATACCATCACAAAAAGGTGTTTGTTTTATATTTTATATGGTGGAGGGATACTTGGGAAGTTGTATTTAGCTCAATGCATAGCTCCTAAGTGAAGAAGGGATGGGCTCTGGCTCAGAGCCCTCCTCTCTTGGCCGAGGAGGGGCCCGTTCATGAGTGTTGGGCTCTTGCCAAGCTGCTGAGGAGACAGCAAAGCTCTGGAGCTCTGGCTTGGGAAGCTCTTTATAGAAACAAATAAAAAAAAGAAGAAATGGGATTATCCTTGATGGTTAATGGTGTTCAAATGATGAGGCATAAGGAGTGGAAGGAGCTTGGAGAAAGGCACATTAGGCAACATGTTGACCCATTGGCAGTCAGAGATCTGTTGCTAAGGGGAGTGGCTTGGAAGAACCTCCCACCATGTGCCCATCCTCTGGTTTTTCCAGTGCTCTCCTTGTGCCTTATATTTTATACATCTGTTTATTTATTTTACACATCTGTCCTGCAGTAGCCTCCTGAAACCACTGAAACCAACCAGTGGCATTTCCCTGGTGAGGACCAATGGGATCCACAAATGTTCCTGTTTTAATCTCTGTGACCTTGGTGCAGTTCCTCTACTCCAAGTTCCCACGTGTGCCTATGAAGTAAGAGAATGACCCTATCTCTGAAAACAAAAAAGCAATTTAAGGAATATTTCTTTACAGAAAAATCAAAGTAGCTGCACTGAGAGGCAACACAGAGTCTCAGGAGATGGGAAAAAATCAGATTCTACTGCTACGTTCACTTCCAGGCTCCAGAATTCCAAGCCCAGGCTTCATAAAGAAATATTTGATGGATCTCTTCCGGTAATTCCCACTCCTTTGAAGGACTGGAGTTTCTATGTCATCTCCTGACCCCTTCTACAATGATTGCAGAGCACCTAACAACAGCCCCCACCACCAGCAATGCCTTCTGCAAGGATGCGCTGCCACCTGGAGAGCAGCAGCAGGAAGGAAAAGACCCCTCATCCTGGTGACAGGAGGAAAATGCCACCTCTTAACCTCTTTTTTTTTTTTCTCCTCCAAAACAATATTCCTAACAGTGCTGGCTCATTATTCATGAGTAAAAACTGCCTGGGGCACCTTTCACCAGATAGGAAATGAAGATGCTGAAGGGTCCTTCTCATGCTACGTCACCAGCAGAGCACAACAGGCTCTTCTGATTCACAAACCCCAGCTTGGATCAGCACTGGTGTGGTCAAAAGGACTAGGGAAGGGATTTTCCACTGGGCACTGGGGAGGCTGCCCCTGGAATCCTGAGGTCAGTTTTGGGCCCCTCACTCCCAGCAGGACCTGGAGGGGCTGGAGCATGGCCAGAGAAGGGCAACAGAGCTGGGGAAGGGTCTGGAGCAGGACTGTGGTGAGGAGCAGCTGAGGGACCTGGGCTTGTGGAGACTGGAGGAAAGAAAGCTCAGGAGAGAACTTCTGGCTCTGACAGCACCTGACAGGAGGCTGGAGCCAGGGGGGGTTGGGATCAAGAGATGGGAGAAGATGAACTGGCTTCAAGTTGCACCAG
>VYZU01068894.1:0-30432 GCA_013401355.1 Ceyx cyanopectus | reverse complement strand
CACCGGAGATACTATTGTGTGCAGTGTTGCACAGTGGATGATAAAGAAAACTTTCATGACAAATTCTTTAGATGAAGAAACATAATTTTATATCCTACCTGTTCTAACTATCTGCAGAACACCTATTTCTGGTACAGCAATGAGAGAACCAGCTCTGTAATGTCTCGTGCAAAGATTTAGAAATAATAGCTGTTAGCTAAGAAAAAAGTGTATTTGGTTTAATTTCTTTTACATTTTTTTACACAACAAAGCACCAAAATCCAAGTTGTTAGATACTTTTATTTCTAGCAGGGGTGCTTTTCTATGCTCCTGATTTTTACAAAAGCAGAAAAAGCAAAATATCATCAGCACCAATGAAGTTCATGGGTTACCTATAGTTTATATAACTCGATGTGATGTCCCAGGGTTGTTAGACAGAAGCAGCTGATAGAAGCATTCATGTGTCTTGAGTCCCTTTCACTGAAAGACACAAGGTCACTCCAACTTGTTTCAGGAATGAGAAGTGGATACCCGATTTCTTTCCATCCTCCTTGCTCTGACTCTGCCTTAATCCACTGACTGTAGTACTTCAGTCTTTTTTGGAAGGGGGAGGAGGTACAAACAGCCTAAAGAAATTAATATTTATGTACATATTTCTGTAATTTAAATTATCTCATTGAATCCAGCCAGTACATACAGCTTCCACCAGTGGGAGGATCAAAATCTTTAGAAGTGCAAGTACTGCTGGTGAGAAAGCTTTCTTCACAAAAATAAGAAACGGAAGGAAACCTTGCAGATAATGATGATGAATGTCATCAAAATGAATGCATTCAGAGGAAACAAGCAGTCTCTTTGTATTATCCTCCTGTTTTTCTTTCATAACAAAACTGATAAGAAAAGCCAAAAGAATACTAATACTGCCTAATGTACAGCTATGTATGTATCACTATATATATATCCTAGAAATACTGTTAATTCTCTCTTGGAATGGTCATCACTTAACCATAAGAAATATAATGCAAGCTCATCTTGCTTACATGGGAGGCAGCATAGATGTGGTAGAGGAGAAAATACATTTTATACTCTTTCCCATCTTCAGTCTCCAATTAATTGTACTTAAACCAATAATCAAAGAAATAACAATAAGATTTTGCTTTTTAATACATTAAGTCGTTTTCATTGAAACCACAAAGCTTGATAGTGAGGCCCCTGACCCCTAGATTCCAAGGAGGAAAAAAGGCAGTAGCCTCATGGCCAACCTAGGGACTGCTTTGGACAGCTGAAGTTTTCTCTCCTGACATATAGCCACAGCACTGCTGACAAAGTGGAGCAGCAGTCTCCTAGTGCACAAGAATCCAGAAGGGTTGCAAAGAATCATTATCAAAGGAAAACTAGAAGCTCTGCTATGAACATTTTCTGTCTCAATTTTTATTTATTGTCTACTTACTTAGTCTATCTAATGAACAACCTCAGTATGTAACTTCATAATGAAAACATTACAGAGTATTTCATGCTTAGTTGGAGCTGAATTTGTCTCTTTGTTTAACCAAGACACATTTGTAGGGTTATTAGAAAATAATGCAGCCACTGTATATTTTAAAATAATTGCTTGACATTGATTTTGAAACTATACGAATTGTTAGCAAATAACAGTGATGGTAGTATTGATAATGCATACTCATTGATACTGTTACTTTTCTCACTAGTGACAAATCCTATCAGCAGCAGTGGTGAGTAAAGTCTCTGTGCTAGCCTCTATATAAAATCAGCCCCAAAACACTGACTTGGCCTCATAAAGCTTATGATCTAAGTACAAGATAAGAGATGACAATAAGATGTGGCTGTAGTCATAACACATCCACAAGCTAGGTTTTATTAACTGGGAAAGTCATTGCAGCAAAGGTGAATGTTAAGGGAAAAAAATGAGTGAAGATGATGGGCTTTCTTTTTTATTACTCTAAGAGTGAAAGAAGTTGAAAAAGGGTGTCTTCTAAAATCAAATAGTGGAACAGTTGATATTGAGATGTACACTGATGTGGAGTAGGTCACCTGCCATTTACTGAATATCATGAGAATTCTTGAGCTCTGATTTCTACAGGGACCTTTCTGGTGACTGGCATAAACAGCTAATTAAAAGCTAGTTACTGGCAACTATAGCAGGGGATATGTCTGGTAATACATCTGAAAAATAAGACCAGAGAATGCTATCATATTTAATAACCATCTAAATCTTCAGTAGCTGTGTAATCTTTAATGTAGCATAGAATATACTTGTTACTTAAAAAATAAAAATGTGTAGTAGCTTTCAGTTGCAGGCTTGACCTAGAAGTCGTTCTCAAGAAAGGCAGGGCTCATTAAAATAGAAATTTACATAAGCTAATGATGTGGTCTCCGAATCCTGCTACTAAAATGATTGTAAAGCAATGTTACAAATGATTAAACTTCAAGCTCCGACAGCACGTGTTGCCTTCATAGATCCAGTAACGGCTCTATCCTTGGGTGGTGGACTCTCAAAAGGTGCGTTCATGCATATGCCACAAGGATTGCTGTGGTCTCTGCTGCCACGGGCTTGCATTGCTTTCTGGGTGACCTCCCACCAATAACAAAATTTTACTACTTGTGTCAAGGCATCACTTACATTCCAGTTATTTCCCTATTTCTGGCCCTGGAGACATCTTCAGGGTAGTGATCTGTGGTAGCTCTTGAAAATCACAGCATAGCTTAATTTAGCCATTGTCTTTATCAAACCTGTTTAAATGAGTGTGCTGTGTGAGCCAAGTGTCCTATTGATTTACAGTCATGGCAACAGAGGAAACACAGGAGGAAAAAAGCCACAGCACAGTGCATTTTGAAAGACAAGCAGTAATACCGTGTCAGGATATTTTAAGATTCTAAGTAGTGAGTTTGTTCGTAGGTTAAAATGGACATTCTAACACTAAAGCAAGTCATCCTGGTAACAGTCTTCCTAAAAGAGATGCTTCTGAATGTCAATGGGAAAACCTGTTCTCCATGAGGTACTCTAATTTTTAAGTGGTTTCCCAAAACATCACAGTTTTCAAGAATTTTTGAAGAAAATGAGATAAATACTGAAAATATGCAAAATAAGAAACATAATTTTCCCACTAATTGAGCATAATAATGCTTTTTATTGCAGAAGCAGAATAATAATTTGATCAGGGAAACAAATTCTTCCATTTAGAACAGTCTGGATTATGGATTATTTTTTTTTCCCAATTGTTTTAAAGTTTTCATTACACTGTAAGAAAGTTAATAGCATATCAGAAATTGAAAGGCTCGGTAGATGGCTGTTAATCGCTTAGTAAGAAATTAAAGGCAGACCTTAGTAGATAAAATAATAATAATAAAAAAGAAAATAAGTTCATTCAATATCTGTCAAAACTGATGCATTGTCACAGGCTTTTAATGGGGCCACAGTCCCTGAAGGCTTCCAGACTTCAAGAAAATGAAATTAATCTGACAGGGGGGTTTTCACATGGATTAGTAAAGGTGTCAGGAGTTTCCTGTTCTTACAGTCCTTGCCAGCTGTTGTAAAGAACTATTTGTTTTCTGGTTTAGTTTACTCAAACAGAGACATCAATAATTCAGTAAATCAGAAGTTACTCATTAAGCATACTTTGTTTTCATTTTGAATAATTCCTATTTTTGCTAAGTAGGAAGGTATGAACTTTTCATCATGAAAAATTAATGTGACCTTCTAAAAAAATCAGGTTGCAAGCATTTCGGCAGTTGGATGTTCTGGAGCATCAGTAAGAGACCAAATGAATTTTAACACATAATATACCTTAGAATGTGAATAGTAACATTATTTTCCCTCATTTGGTCTGAAATGTATTCATATTTTGAAGGGCTAATAACAGTTTGCCTAAGTAATAATATTAAAAAAAACTTGACAAGGAAAAATCCTGGGATATTTTAGGTAAATTCTTTTTGTTAATTCCTTGAATGATCCTCAGCAGTATTTAATATATGGTTGTTGTCAGTAATTTTTTACTGTATTTGGTGTTTGCATGGTATGAAGAAATGTTTCCTGTAATGGAAACGAATGGAGTTTAAGGGAGGAATGAGTTCTAGCAAACGGGCATTTTAGAGCAAAGGAGTTCACCTACACTGGACAAACATACTTCTGCAGTTTTTAGAAGTCATTTGAATTAATGTTGAATACACTAAATAATAATAATTTGTATTTATGATAAATCTTTATTCTTCATCTGAGCATGACTCAGATTACCTGATCACATCTTAAAGCATTCAAGTGAATGGGAAGGGCATTTAGAATTCAAGTTTCTGGATCACTGAACTCCACTGTAGTGGAAACTCTGAGGAATAAGTTAAACAGCTCCTCCCTTGATCCTTTATAGCTGAAAAGACTCTCTTTGAAAGCAGGAAGGTTCACTTAAACATACCATTTGAAGAACATGCACTTGGACTTTCTGAGAGTCAAGAACAAATGAATAATAATAAACCTCAGATTCTTTTTTTCCAGGCTCTCACATCTGCAAGGTATATATCATACGTTGTGCAAGTTTAAGTATAGGTAAGGTTAAAAGTTAACCTATCAATAATAACCTCTGGTAAATGCATTTTAATTACTAGAAATGTTCTGATCTCTTAGTGGAAAACTGATAGAGCCTTAGCATCCCTCTGATCTCTCTATGCCATAGGGATTGTCTATCTTTTAAAAAAGAATTTCCACCACTTTAGTTTATTTGAATTCTGGAAGACAGAAAATAGCATTTCAGCAGGCACAGTGCTTGGCACACACTCCTTCCAGATGGCTGCAATCACCTTCCTTCGAAGAAAAATTCTTCTCATATCAGTTACATACAAGTGCTATGCACCAACAATACATTTTTGTGTCAGCAAAGTAGTTCTGACAACTGGAGAGAATTCTTGTGTTTGAGGATATTCTGAGGAAATAACCTGTGCAGTTAAATGCTTGTAAACCTTCCATTGTGGTGGCTCAGTCCTGCTGTTTTCACTTAAGGAAAGACCTGGCTGGTTTCTGTGAACACGTGCTTTGCCTCGATGCAGTGCTCTGGCATTTGGTTCAGGGGTTGTCATTACCTGTTTTTTGCGTGGTTTGGTTTTGTCCTTTGTCAGAGGGTTGTGTATCACCCAGAGCCTGCTGCTGGTTGAGTCATGCAGCGAAGCTATCAGTCCTGCCTGTTACATCTGTGGCAATTCTACCCAGAGGAGATGTTGCAAGACAGTGAGTCCCCAGTGGGATGTAATAGAATGGAAGCAGATGGTGAGCTGAAGAAAATTTCAGGGGAGGATTACATTTTCCAGTTACTGTCTTTTTGATTTCACTGTTATTGTCTGATGAATTGTGTCAGGTTTGATCCTTCAGATTGAAAAGCTGCTTCTCAATGTGCTCCCAAATGTACAGCTCCAGTAAATGGCTGCTGCCAGTGTACTCGTTCAGAAACTTAATTTTTAAAATGCGTATTAGGAAAGGCCTCTCATTTTGTCATGTCTGCTGTGTGATTTTTGCCTTCAGCTGAGGATTTATTTTTTTTTCTGTTACAGTTTATGTTAATGACTGGGTTTTCAGTAGGATACAGTGTTATGATCTATGCGCTTGTAATTTATCCTTGGACAAGGCTAGCAGCAATGCTTTCGCTTGCCCTGTCTTAATATGCACACGAGGCCAGTCTGTCCCTGGTGGAAGGGTAAGCCCAGCCTTCGGGGACTGGGAGGAGTGGAAGCTGGTGACTTCTGGCACCAAGAGCAAGGCTCCTGCCCCACCTAAAGGCTTGCAGCTGCAGAGCAGGCTCTATGCCCTCAAAGATGAGAAGCCAGATGTGCTCACGAGCAAAGCCTCTGGGCCAACTAACCCTGAGCTGTGTGGCAGTTTAATCTTTTCTTGACAATTTTCAGGAAACTATATCCAACAGAGGAGGCTAAAATGAAGTCATAGAGTACTGTAGGAAGAAGTGTCCTGTGCCATCCAGAAAGCAGAGTCCAGCGTTGAAGCTGGTCCATATTGTACAAAATAGAGCATAAATTGAGGCACCTTCACTGTAAGAATACAGGGTACTCTGGAATCATTGTGTGGTTTCTCTTCTCTTAATCTTTGCTCCAGTTACTTTTTAATAATTTTAGGGTTAAGGGAGGACATTTAATTCCACAGAGCAATCATAGAATGGTAGGGGCTGGAGTCCAACTGCCCTGCCAGAGCAGGGCATGTCACACAGAAACAGAGCCAGGTAGGGCTTGAAATTCTCCAGAGAAGAATCCAGGCTGTTCCAGGCTCTGTCAGTCTCACATGAATAAGTTTTTTTCCTTATGTTGAGATGGAACTTCCCATGGTCCACCTGCTACCTCTCATCCCATCACAGGGCATCACTGAACAGAGATTGGTCCCTCCTACTTCACATCCACCCTTCAGATATTTGTAAAAATTAATAAGATCCTGAAATAGTCTGGACAACATTTGGAGTAGGGGTTGCTTTGCCTTCATGTAGCAGAGGGATTTTAATCCTGCTTTCCCACTGCCTCATTCCTCTGGCTCCTTTTTGATTGTTTCCTAAATAAAAACCTGTTTTGATTGATGAGCAAATATTTGTGAAACTATATCATATTAGTGAAATGTTTGTAATTATATATATATAAAACAAACAAAATCCCCAGCATAAAACTGTTTGCCTTTTATTACTAACAATGAAAATGTTCACCCAGTCATGACTTTAGAGATAATATGTTAAAATAAGGTCACTTCTGTTGCAAATTCTAAGGAAGTTTGTGACCTCATACAGTAAGGATGCTTGATGACAAATTCAAGCCTAGCATTTGCTGGAAGAGTAACACTCTGTGTGCTAAGCTATGATACTCAAAGTACATGTAGCTGTGACTGACATGTTTTCCTCAAGTTGGTGTGAAAATAAACTTTGTGCAAAATGAGCAGCCCTCATCTGAGTGGAGACTGCAAAATCTGTATTTGTTCAAACATAAATTCAACTGGTGAATTTAAAATAAATATTTCTGCATAGCCTGGGAATGCCTGGACCTTTCAGTCAGTGATTAGTTTTCAAGATTAGTAATTATCACTATTTTACATGTTAAAATTCAAGAAGACTAAGAAATGTCAGGGTACAATTTACAGACAAAACATTTTTTATTCAGTACAGAAGTATCAATTTTTTTCTTCATTGTTTCATTCTTTCCATGTCATTTTCATCCCCAATCAAGGACTAAGTCTGTTCTTCTTCTGGCCATGATTCCATGCAACAGACTCAGCAATAGCCAAAGAAGCTTATTGAATAGCTTATTGAATGCACAAACATTATCTAAATCCATCTTATCAATAAGTGTGTTGTGAACCTATTTGATGCAATTACACACAGGTGCCCTTTCTACAATACCAGCAGGTTGATGTGCAACTGAAACAGTACTTTACAAAATGATCATTGCCACTGTGGTGGCTGGACATAAAAAAGTGAACTGAAGCAGACCTTTTGAGTATCATTCCTTTCTACATGCTTGTATCATGTCCACTCTTATTTTTCTTTTCTCTCATTTAAATGCTGTGTGTTGATTTATTCCGTGATGGAAGGCGAGGTTATAAAAGAGTTTTGACTCTTCAGAACTGAATTGAGGTATGAGCAGTTGGTAAATCTAAATGCAGTTTGTAGTACATCATAATGACAGCTTTGCTTCCTTTTATTTATTAAGCTTATTTATTCAGGCTTAAGAACTCATAAACATTGTAAATACACGTGTAAGTGTAATGAACTTTTCTAGACTCTTATGGCTCAGCCTTCTTTAGTATATTTTTAAAATTGTAGTTTAATATATTTATTGGATCTTCCTATCCTGATGTTGCAGACGCTGTTGTTGCTACTGAAGTACTGTGGTTATGTGNTGACTTCTGGCACCAAGAGCAAGGCTCCTGCCCCACCTAAAGGCTTGCAGCTGCAGAGCAGGCTCTATGCCCTCAAAGATGAGAAGCCAGATGTGCTCACGAGCAAAGCCTCTGGGCCAACTAACCCTGAGCTGTGTGGCAGTTTAATCTTTTCTTGACAATTTTCAGGAAACTATATCCAACAGAGGAGGCTAAAATGAAGTCATAGAGTACTGTAGGAAGAAGTGTCCTGTGCCATCCAGAAAGCAGAGTCCAGCGTTGAAGCTGGTCCATATTGTACAAAATAGAGCATAAATTGAGGCACCTTCACTGTAAGAATACAGGGTACTCTGGAATCATTGTGTGGTTTCTCTTCTCTTAATCTTTGCTCCAGTTACTTTTTAATAATTTTAGGGTTAAGGGAGGACATTTAATTCCACAGAGCAATCATAGAATGGTAGGGGCTGGAGTCCAACTGCCCTGCCAGAGCAGGGCATGTCACACAGAAACAGAGCCAGGTAGGGCTTGAAATTCTCCAGAGAAGAATCCAGGCTGTTCCAGGCTCTGTCAGTCTCACATGAATAAGTTTTTTTCCTTATGTTGAGATGGAACTTCCCATGGTCCACCTGCTACCTCTCATCCCATCACAGGGCATCACTGAACAGAGATTGGTCCCTCCTACTTCACATCCACCCTTCAGATATTTGTAAAAATTAATAAGATCCTGAAATAGTCTGGACAACATTTGGAGTAGGGGTTGCTTTGCCTTCATGTAGCAGAGGGATTTTAATCCTGCTTTCCCACTGCCTCATTCCTCTGGCTCCTTTTTGATTGTTTCCTAAATAAAAACCTGTTTTGATTGATGAGCAAATATTTGTGAAACTATATCATATTAGTGAAATGTTTGTAATTATATATATATAAAACAAACAAAATCCCCAGCATAAAACTGTTTGCCTTTTATTACTAACAATGAAAATGTTCACCCAGTCATGACTTTAGAGATAATATGTTAAAATAAGGTCACTTCTGTTGCAAATTCTAAGGAAGTTTGTGACCTCATACAGTAAGGATGCTTGATGACAAATTCAAGCCTAGCATTTGCTGGAAGAGTAACACTCTGTGTGCTAAGCTATGATACTCAAAGTACATGTAGCTGTGACTGACATGTTTTCCTCAAGTTGGTGTGAAAATAAACTTTGTGCAAAATGAGCAGCCCTCATCTGAGTGGAGACTGCAAAATCTGTATTTGTTCAAACATAAATTCAACTGGTGAATTTAAAATAAATATTTCTGCATAGCCTGGGAATGCCTGGACCTTTCAGTCAGTGATTAGTTTTCAAGATTAGTAATTATCACTATTTTACATGTTAAAATTCAAGAAGACTAAGAAATGTCAGGGTACAATTTACAGACAAAACATTTTTTATTCAGTACAGAAGTATCAATTTTTTTCTTCATTGTTTCATTCTTTCCATGTCATTTTCATCCCCAATCAAGGACTAAGTCTGTTCTTCTTCTGGCCATGATTCCATGCAACAGACTCAGCAATAGCCAAAGAAGCTTATTGAATAGCTTATTGAATGCACAAACATTATCTAAATCCATCTTATCAATAAGTGTGTTGTGAACCTATTTGATGCAATTACACACAGGTGCCCTTTCTACAATACCAGCAGGTTGATGTGCAACTGAAACAGTACTTTACAAAATGATCATTGCCACTGTGGTGGCTGGACATAAAAAAGTGAACTGAAGAAGACCTTTTGAGTATCATTCCTTTCTACATGCTTGTATCATGTCCACTCTTATTTTTCTTTTCTCTCATTTAAATGCTGTGTGTTGATTTATTCCGTGATGGAAGGCGAGGTTATAAAAGAGTTTTGACTCTTCAGAACTGAATTGAGGTATGAGCAGTTGGTAAATCTAAATGCAGTTTGTAGTACATCATAATGACAGCTTTGCTTCCTTTTATTTATTAAGCTTATTTATTCAGGCTTAAGAACTCATAAACATTGTAAATACACGTGTAAGTGTAATGAACTTTTCTAGACTCTTATGGCTCAGCCTTCTTTAGTATATTTTTAAAATTGTAGTTTAATATATTTATTGGATCTTCCTATCCTGATGTTGCAGACGCTGTTGTTGCTACTGAAGTACTGTGGTTATGTGACTTAACGTGCTTTGAAAGGCTAAACCTTTAACACTTCTCATTTGAGAATTACTTAGAAGGATTGGAAGCTTTGAGCAACTCACAATGTTTGATTCAGCTGCCATGTGCTACTTTCTGGAGTTTAAAAAGACAAGAGTTTCATCAGTTTTGAGGGAAAAATAGTCTATGGAATTCCTCTCTGTATTCGTGAGAAGTTGGCTGAATTGCCACCCAGCTGTATAGCTTTCGCAAAGGTTGCTGCTCAAGCAGCTACACTGCTGAGCTCATCATTCCATTTTTCATCTAAGGAATTACAGTACATTGGAGGAATGGAAGGAGTTATATTTAAAAAGGAGGATTCAGTGAAAAAATTGGGTTTCACAAACAGCCTGGCTGGGACATCATGGTGAGGAAGAGATAGGACATGAATGGGTAAGAAGGATTCAGAGCACAGGCATTGTTACTACTTTTACAGCCCAAGTCTGAGACCTAAAACACAATTTATGACTTGTGTGGAGTTAAGTAATCAGTTTATTACAATGATAGCTGTATAGACATTATTGTTTTCCCATGTAAGGGTAAATATTTTGCAATTCTCATCATCTTTCAACGCATATGGAAATAATGCCATAAATGTGCACATCATTCTCTAAGTACCACCTCTGCATTCCTCCAGCACTCCAGGAAAAGATGTAGCTGTGCACCCACCCCCAGTGACAATCCTATCTACCCTGCTGAAGTCAGGAGGATGAAGCTGCACGTGTGTCATCTTGCATTTCCATGCACTCCAGTGCTGAAGGGAGGTTCCATGGCAACAACAAAAATTAGGATACCTACATGTCAAAAAGCACTGGAAATTATCAGTGTTTAGATTAAAATGGGTATTTAGTTTAGACTTTGATTTATTTCTTTATTAATCGGAGTCCAAGTTCTTGATTCTGTTTCACCTGGTTTATATTAAACCTATAGGATGGAATGAATGGAGGAACTATCTTGAGTTTTTTTCTCTATAAAAGGATTTTGGAGCTACATATGGTCATTCTAGGAGTTCTTTCAAGCATTTGTGTGTTCCAGCAATCTTCAGCAATGTTATGAAAACCCCCTAGGGTTTTGATCAGTTATATGTGTCTTTTTGTTCCTCTCTAATGAAACTATAATAAGGCACCAAGTCTCTCAGAACTATTTTTCTAAAATTAAACACAAACCTGGTGCTGTGTCGGACTATTGCAGCACTGTCAGCACTATGTGATAGAGTAGTAAAAATACAAATTACAGCAGCAACAGGGTTTTATTTTCTGCACAAAGGTAGGAAATATTACTTTTCTGTGCGTGTTTTTGATTTAGCTTAACTGCTGACTGAACTGAAACAGCTCTGGGGATTATCCTACCTGAATTTCAGGAATGTTATAGTAGCCTCTGAACTAGTATCAACTAGCTCTTATGAAATTAATGGCAACAGGGAAAGCAGAACTCTCCTCACATTTGGAAAAATATTGGAAAGTGAAATTACTTACTTTTAAAACAGGCCGGAGTGGTTAGAGTATGAGAATGTCATGACAAGGTCTGTGACAGACTGTCATGGGCATTGGTGTCTGTGCTGCTCAAGGGCTGCAGTTTCTGTAGACAAGTCATAAATACCTCTTGAGATAGGGCTCAAAAGTTATGGTTTTAGTTTTTTTCAGTAAGCATCAGAAAATTCCACATGGAGATTGCAGATCTGTAATTTGGTATGTCTGTTGTGACCAGTGATCTCACCTGAGGGTCTTCCTGCCCCTTTCCTCCACTTCTTAATGTGCACAGAAGAATTGCCCTGACTTTCCTGAGCTACCTTACACAGTTGGAGACAGCACATCTCTGTTTCCCTCTCACTTGTAAAAATAAGGTTCTTTTAAAATCATAATGCTATTGCTCTAAAGGAGCCACTAACAGCAGGACTCCTCTTAGTAGTGGTTTAATAAGAGTGAAAATACAGGATTTAAAGTGACTGTGGTTTGTAATATTGCAGGAAAATGCTACTTCCACTCTCCCCATGAAAATTATTTCTCATAGAAAATTATAAATCACTTTAGTAATGTAGACTAATAGAAATATTTTAGCGTGTTTGTGTATTTGTTTTGGAGTCTTCTAACTGAATAAATTTGTGAATTATGTACATTTGTTTTTCTTATCCCAGTGTGCATATATTGTGTAGATAAAATCCATAATGATAAAAAATCCATAAATTTTATCATGCTTCAATATGCAATATTACAAACCACAGTCACNGACCCGTTTTGATTTGCACTTTTAAAAGATAGAGATAACACTGACCTCATAGTAAATGTATTTGTGGTTGTATTAAAATTTGGAAATCAATGCTTTCATTGGGATTTTTCTCTCCTCTCTCTGCCTGTTTTACCTTTTTTTTTTTTTATATATATATTCAACAGGGCCACAAAACTGAATGTTTGTTTGTCTTTATTAAATTTAATTATAAAGTTTATATGCCTCTGTAGAGAGCTTTAGTGGAAAATCAAAACGGGTCCTCTAGTAATCAATTTTGAGAGGAATGAAAAACACCTGACAGGACCATCTTAAAGCATGTTGATGTAAAAAAGTGAAAATATGGAAAAAGCAATAACCCAACTTAACCCTCAGGAAACTACAGGCAAGAAATAGAATTTAGTGGTTTATTGTGGAAAACTCTTTGAAATTTATGCTTCTTATAACTGCACTGAAAATTTAAAGATGGTAATGAAAATATATAACTTGATGATAAAGTTAAAATAAAACAGCTGATAGTATTCCTCTGTAGGGCAATAACCATTCCCACATGTGGAAAATGTTAATGTTTCTTGATTAAAACAAAAAAGAATAGTAGGGCACTGGATATGTTTGATTGCTGATAAATGAGGGATGCCAGAGTAGTTAAAATGACTGGAATTCCTGGGAACTGTAAAACTAAGCCTGACCCATCAGCCTGGAAGCACTGTTCTGCCCAACAACCCTAACCAAACCTGTCAGTGCTTGAAAATACAGGAGCTATCTTCAGTTGGTCATGGTGAAGGAGAAGGATTTCTTTAGTAGTAAATGTTAGGTAGGAGGAAGCAATCTACTGCCAATAGCAGTTCTATGGAGAGAAGGTTCGGGACATTGCACATCAGTGGTCATGATGGAAATCGAAAGAAAGCCTCTGTAGACCTACTCTTTTGTGCTAAGTGCCTAGAACTGGCTTAAGTCAGGACTCTGGGTAAGAAGTGCTCATAGTTAGGTGATAATTTCCAAAGTCATTCCTGCTTAGTCTCAGTCATGTCAGGGAGCAGCATCAGTGTTGCTTGAATTGCAGTCTGTGCTCTGCAGTGCAAGAAATAGGAGGTGAAACTGTGCTTGGGTTGAGCCTCTAATATTATGCCTACCTAAGAGAGAAGTAACAAGGTATGAGCATGATAAAGAGTTTAAGGACAAGAAGGGCAAGCAAGACTGTATCAAGAGAAATGAGTTTTCATCACAATGTAATTATTAAGTCTGACATTTTAAATGGTACACCTACACATGGGCATACACAGGAAAGGAGAAGGAAGGAAGAAAATACCAAAAAGTAAAAAGCTGTCCTTGTGAGTTGCCAGTTAGGTGCAATCAAGTGGATTCTGTGTTGCAAGGGCTGGAGAAAGTAAGCTAGCTCTGGCTTCAGACCACCAAGTCTAGAGGAATCCTGAGGAATCTTTGAAAGAAAAAACATCTCTTTGTAGCCCTCCCTGGTCTTGGAAAATAATAGATGTGAATGAAGCGGTTATTGTCTTGTAAGGCTAAATATATATCTGTCATTAACAAAGCACTGATTTTTCTTTTCCTTTGGGCACACCTAAGGTTAAGACAAACATGGATCCTGCTGCATCTTTTTTTTTACTATGATATGGTGTTTTTTCTTCACACAAGGAAAAACTTTTTTACATTAAGGGTGACAGAGCTCTGGGACAGGCTCCCCGAGGAGGTTGTGGTGTCTCCTCCTGGAGACATACAAGACCCACCTGGATGGGTTCCTAGGTAACTTAGTCTAGGTGATCCTGCTCTTGCAGGGGGGTTGGACTAGATGATCTTCTAGATTCCTTCCAACCCCTAATATCTGTGATTCTGTAATTCAGTGCTTAGTATGAAAACTGTGAAAGTCATCATGTTCCTTTCAGCTTGTTCTTAATGTTAGAGTTTTCTTTTTTCTATGATTTTACTGGGAAGACGCAAAAGCCCTGATAAAAGCCTTCAGAATGTAGAACTTTAATTATTAGTATGTAATCTAAATTTAGAGTACTACCATCAGGGATGCAGAAATTAATTTTTTTAGTATGTATTTTTCACAAAGCTGTGAACCTTGGTTAATTTTAGCAATTATGATGCAGTAAAATAGATGTCCTCTGCTTTAACATCAGATTACTCAGTTGAACCACAGGCCCTTGAGCTTTTCAGGGCTGCATTGTTATGGAGCCTCTGACTTATAAAATGGGCATTAACTGTTTTAATAGTAAGCTGTTACCTTTGGCTATTTTGTTTTTCTCCTCTTGAAACATTTTTCTGCTGTATGCTTTGAGCTCTTATTGACAATCTTTGAAGGTATTGCCACGGTGTTACCAGTTGGTGATTTGGACCACATAGTCAAGAAATTCTGTTACATATTTCTAAGGTCTAGTTTCCTTCTTTGCCCTTTGCCTTGTGTAATGACTGTAATATCATGCTTCTGTTCCATACTTCTACATATGGTCGTTCACTCACCAAAGAGGTTTTCTTGCAGGGGTGTGAAAGGAGAAAACAACAGCAGAACTGGAAATTAGTAAAATTTATTCCAGTTGAAACATCCCCAAAGCCAGTCATGCTATGTTTGGAATCTTTATTCCTCTAAGGTGTCAGAAATCTAGATTTCAATGGTTGCAGTCTGATTTTCCAGCCACATAAGGACTAAGTGTCCTGCTAACTAGCATAGCATTTGAATCTTCAGCACATCCTGAAGTCATTCTATGACTTTCTTACCTCTTCATTTGGATATATGTGCTTGAAGAGTGGCAGAAGATGAAGTAAAGATCTGTATCCAAACTTTTAAGAAGTTGGAGTGCAAATTCTCACTTTTTTTTTCTCTTCTATCATTATTCTTAATAGGCAGCCTTTGAAATTTAGGAGGAAAAAAAAATGACCTAGAATTTTTTAAGGGGGGAAATAGATTCCATTTGGAAGGAAAAAAGAAAGGAAAAAAATGTTACAAAAGGTTTCCTGGCTTTCTAAAAGAGAGAGAGCACACATGCAAAGCTGAGTGGACACACATCCCAAGGTTTTGTTCATATTGGAATCTGGCTCTTGCTCTCCCAGCACACTTGTCATTTGGACCCCATATATGTAGCACTGCAGCAGTCTCAGGCCCTTAGCAAAAGAGCACATTGGAATCAGATCTCTGAAAAACATTAGGATTGAAATGATTTACAAATAGGGCTTTAGAATATAAAATAGAAGTGTCACCAGATTGGAAATCTTTCCAGGAAACCTCAACTTACCTATTTTGTTCTGTAGAAATAATTGGGTATTCGTGGTTACATCACAAGGATTAAAGTGTGCTCAATTTCTTTTACTTTTCATTAAAGGTAAAAACTTCAGTTATAAAACAGATTTCATTTATTAAAGTCAGGATATCACTTGCATTGTTCTCTGAAGCACCTGGTGTGGATACTAGAAAACAAGCCCTAAACTTTGTAGAGCAGTAACTCTAATTTGCTGTTGCTGGTAAGTGTCTACAGACTTCTAAATTGTTTTCCTGTTGTAAATGGTTTCCTGAATTCTGCACTGTGTTTATCTTTAAAAAAACATTTTAGCCTATAAAAATGACAAAAGCTTATAAACAGCAATGTTCTAGTTGACTGAGAAAGTGTAAACCACAGAGAAGGGAGTTAATTCCACTTTTCCCTGACATACAAGCACCTGTAATTTCCCTTCCACTTGTTGATGTTCAGGTGCACCTGTCTGTTGCTGTGTTTCATGAAAGTAGCTTTAACTGAAATTGTATTTTGAATTTGGTAATAGCACTCATTGTAATTACTGCGTAATACTTAATTGGAATTCATGTTAATTATTATTTTAAACTACTTCACATGTTCTGATTTGAATTTTTCATTTAGAAAACACATAGATCTTCGATCTGATTCCCTTTGGATCAGTGAGGATGGAGCATACATTTTAATGTTTCAAGTTATTTGTATGCAACAGAATTTCCCAAATCTAGACTCCTAATTATATACTAGTACTGATATGTGCAAAGTTACTGCCAGACCAGTGTAATGCATTTCAAGTTTCAGAATCTATTTTCAGTCATAATAAAATAGCTTAGATTTCAGGTCCTTTAATAAAATAATATATGGATAATTACTTTGTCTTACAAAGTACAATTGAAAGATTCATTTCTAGGCCTTTTTTATGTGCACATGGTTAATAATATATAGTTGTGCATATATACAATTTTGTAATATTTATTCTTCAGTTTCGAAAAATAAGTATCTTTATGTCATGTTTAGAAGTCACCATACTCTTAAAAATCCAACTGTGTGGATGGAATGCTAGGAAGTGATGAAATGAGTATGGTTTAAAGAGGTGTGGATTAACTGCCTACCTCCCTGGGATCTCTAGATGAGCTCATCACAGCTGATACTGTAATTCTCTAGTATCTGGGTTGTCCTTTGAATCCAGGGGCTGGGGAGATGTTTTTCTACTGAATGGTAAAAGTCCTGATACATTGGTTTCAGTAAGAATAAGTATTACTCTGAAGCAGAGACTAAGGTATCAACAGGATCTTGTGGCACCAAGCCTGTCCAATATATAAAATAATAAGGCAGACACCATTTTAACAGAATAATTTGCACAGCCTTACTTTGTTTAGTCCATCTCCAAATGTTATAGAAAGGAGTGATATAATTATATATGTATTCTTTTATTGAAAGGCTAAGTATGTTTCTTAAGAAAATCTCAGGAAGATTTTAATTAAGTTAAAATAAGACCTGAAGTATAGAAAGTGCCATCAAGAATCTTTAATATCAAAATTACCTCATATCATCTAATAAAAATTATTATAGGCAAGTTAATATTGCTTCAGTAAAGTATTGTACATTAGTACAAAGAATTTTTTTTAGAGGTCTGGAATATTTTGTTCTCATCAAGTCCAATTTTTTTTCTGCCTGTCTCTCAAGTAGACCGTGAATGAGCTAGATCTTGGTGGAGATGTCTTTAATGTCTCTCAGGAAACAAGACTGTCCTTATTGTTGAGAAACTCACTGGACCCCTGCTCTTGAGGCATAAACTTAATCTTTGTAGAGGGCCACTGCTGCATCTAGTACCGTGGGGGGTGATTCCTTACAGCAATGAATCTGAATTCAGCAAAACTTTCCTCTGCCCATCTAGCATTTTAGAGCAGCAGGTAAACTGCTGACATCACCCATCAACTGTACTAACTCCGTTAGCAATTCTGTAATGCCATGAGAATGAAATCTTGCTGTCAGAAGTTTTAAGATGCTATTTGCAGCAGGACAAGTTTGTAGTTCTTTTGTTTATAATTTGGAAAACTTGGTGAGGGCCTGCAGATTGTCAAATGCTCCCCGAGCTCCCGCAGCACTGCCCTGCAGTGAATGAATCCTGATGTGGGGGTTTTGGGATGAGGTTGGGTTTCTGTCACCTTTCTCCCCAGCTGCTGTGTTAGCTGCCTTACAGCCTGGGCTTCACATGCCATTTATAGGCCAGTAGTAATGTTCTCAAACTAAAGCATATGCACAGCATGAATCATTATATGTCTGTCTACCTCCTGAGCTGTTGCTGTGGCTTGCCCCCTGTCCAGCAGTACAGTTTTTCTTCATCTTTATTTCTCTTGCTGCTTCCTGTACATTTGCTCATAAGAAGTAAGGTTGCCCCCTTTTTTTTCCCCTCTCCTAATCTGGATGAATGACCTATATCCCAATGCCAAAGCTCACCTTTTTCTAAACTAAAATTGATAGGGCAAGAATAAGAGTTGAACAGTTTGTGTCTTGACAACCCCAGCTTTTGATAGGGTTTTCCTCAAGGGTTTGGCAAAAGTTTTATTCTGTGCAGGAAATTAGATACCTATGAATCTAGCGAGAAACCAAGTGGGATTTTGAAACTCCTACTTAACAGTCTGAATGCCTTTTAAAAACAGCAAGCCCAGAGTGCTTTCTTAATTTTCTGTAATGGAATACTTTGAGGGACAAATAGTGCTTTTTATGTTGCACAGATGGTATAATTTCAGCAGATGAATTCTAGCATTATCATTTACAAGCTCACATACTTTGTTGTGAATGTTAAGAAATAAGATGAAAGATCATGTTCAGAACCATTAATTATTTCTACATATGCATATACTTTGGTGCACGTGCTATATAATTCTATAGTGTTTTAAGACTATTATTACTGGTCTTGTCCTGCTACCATTTAAACAGGCTGCTTTCCCATAGCATGTACCCTATAAATTTTTGTTATTAAAATGAATCTACCCTTTTTGAAAGAATGTCTGGTTAAATTAGTTACACTTTTAAATATGAGTTCTTAAGGGCAGATTTTTGAGTGGTATGGTAAGTTGGATACACTAAAGTTAGGGTACTTGTGCCAGATGACACCTGCAGAAGATCTGAATGTAAAGCTTAAGGCAGTTATTTATTAAAATTAAATATCTAATTAGACAGGCAAGTTAGTTACTAAAGTAGAACAGGTGTCAAAGTGATACTGACTTTCACATGTTCCCAAGTCACAATTCTGACAGTTTTGTGCCTAGATCTGTAGATAGAAATATGCTGGGAGAAATGAATACTTTTATAAACAAAAGATCAAAGTACAGTAACATTCTTGAAAATTCTGACTTAATAAGTGAACATGTAAATAGGATCCTGTCTTCCTAGTAAACAGCTTTTCAGCTGCTTTCTTATCATAGTAGTCCTTAATTAAAATGGTTCAAAGGAGCTGGGTCATAAAACTACACTGGGTTTTTTTTGTGCCAAAAAGAACTTCTGCACTCAGCCAGGCTTCATCCATTCTCATAACTTAGCAGTTGAGTCAATAATCTTCTTTTCACTATGGTGAACCACTCATTGAGAATGCCATAAGCAATTATTTAATCTTTGTATCTCAGGGTTAGTTCAGGACCACAGTGGTCTAATTAAAAAGTGCTTCAGTGTATCATTGATTACTTGATATGACAACAGAGTCCTGCTTAATTCTGCATTGCTTTGAAACCAGTAGCGAGAGACAAGCTTTCTGCAGAAACACTGAAGGGTAGAGAAAGAGACAGAGGTGACCATGAATGCAGTTGTAGGGGCAGAGAGGGAAGAGAAGAAGGATCAGAAAATGGAGAGAGGAGTTTAACTCATGGAGAAAACAAGGTTTAGGATAGTGCTTTAAAATTGTTGTTCAATTGGCCAATTTAACTGCATTCTGAGGGAATGTTTGTTGTTTTCTTAAGATAAAGCTTTGCAGAGAGTACTGCATTACTAGCATCAGGTGTTGGTGATCTATTCGCTTGTCAAAACATCAACATCACAAATTCATTGCATTGCCTTACAAATGACCTCCTCTTAGCCCTGCTTTCTGTAGCTTAGAGTTTCTTTCATTTGTCTTGTTGCAATCCTATTTCTGGTTTAAATTTCCACTTCTGTCAAGGACATAAGTCCAAGTAGTAGTGTAAAAAAAGACCATAACCTCATTCATAACTGTCATGACCTTTAATTCAGAAGCCATAGCTCCAGAACGGCTGCAGTTAATAGTCTTTTCAAGAAGTTTATTTGGTCTTTGACCAAAAATTCACACAGTAATGTTGATTGGGAAATTGAAAAGAGTCATGTGGAAAGTGAATTGGAAAAGATATTTTTTCCTCTTTTTCAAAGAAATCGTCTTATTATTTCAATTCAGCTGTCCTAAAGCACACTTCTTCCTCCAATTCTGCTCTGCAGTTTTGTGCTTTATTGCTTTTTTTTACAGTACATGCAAGCAGTTATAATATGGAGTCCAATGTCATGAGATGATGCCATCTGTATAACTCTCAGTAAAGAATAAGATGTAAGAAAATTGAACGATAACAACAACAGTGTCAAGCTTATCAGGTGAAATATTCTGCTTTTAAAATATTTTAATTTCTGTAAATAAATTCTCCACATGAAGCTGCTGTTCACTTGAATACTTTTGTTTAGTAATGACTAAAATTAGTCTCCCTAAAAAAAACCAAACAATTGAGTCTCCACCCTGCTGCTATTACAGAATCACAGAACCACAGAATCACAAGATGTTAGGGGTTGGAAGGGACCTAGAAAGATCATCTGGTCCAACCCTCTGCCAGAGCAAGATCACCTAGACCAGATCTCACAGGAATGTGTCCAGGTGGGTTTGGAACAGAGGAGATTCCACAACCTCTGGGCAGTCTGTTCCAGGCTCTGTCACCCTCTCCATGAAAAAGTTTTTCCTTGTGTACTAATGAAAAATAAAATGGGATAGCTTATGTCCAATCTAAACAGCTGTGAGCTATTTATTAAGGGGAGGCTATAAAAATCTAATTCTGACTGCCTTTGCATTTATGGCCTCAAGCATAACAGAATTTTCTTCTTTGGAGTTAGATCTACACCTTTCTGATTAGAAACCAAATGAGATGTCTTCTGTAGGCTAGAATAAACTCCAAATATTTAATCCTGGAGAATTTCAGAAAGCTGAGTATATGAAGGTCTTCAAAAAAAAAAAAAAAAAAAGTGTAGAACTAAATGAAGAGCTCAAGTCTCCTTGTCTTCTCAAATTGCTCTCTCAGTATTTAGAATTCTATTTACGCTCAAAGCAGCTCCACTGTCAAAGGAATGGCATCTGTCAAAGTCAGTGCCATCAATGTGATGTGCCAGTAAATCCTTTATATTTTTGCATCTTTTCCCACATATCAGGAATTGCTTTGACATGTTGAATCAAATGCCACCAAACCCTTTTTCATAAATTTTGGTTGTGCTCAAATATTAGTATGCTTCTGCTTCTTGCCTTTTCTAGAGTAATACATTCCAATCATCATCATCTCCATAGTGTTAGATCTACCAGCTTCTGTAAGCTAAGATGGTGCATCTTGTTCATAGTGAATGCAGGATCTCTGATTTTTGTGTACATTGACTCCCTCCCTAATTATTTAAATGCCCTTGCATAGAAGGAGTAATCAGAGAGCATCAGTGATAATGTCAAATGCTTTAGAATCCCTTGTTCTGGAAAGCAAGCTGCCTTCTCAGAGCCTCGCTGCATGCTGGGACCTGCTTCTTGCAGTGAAAATGTGTAGCTTGGTGTAGAGCTGTTTCCCATCTTGCCAGAGAATTAATTTGAGGATTTTAACAGTTCCCTTCTTGCTCCTGGTTCACCTTGTCAAGCTGCTTAACTCCACAGGAATATGGAACCCCTTATCTTCTCTAAGCCCCAAGGATTCAAAGACCTGCTTCTAGCTTTCTGCCCTGCCATGAACCGCAGCAACCCTTCCAGCTGCCTCCTGCCAGAGCTGCCAAAGCCACCATCACCCTCCGGTTCTGCCCTGTTGTGGTTTCTTGCAGAGCTTTAAAGGAAAAAAATAAGATAAAATCTCATTCTTTTGTTGCTAAATCCATAGTGTTCTCAATTGTACTGACTCTTTGGTCAGAGTTCAATGCAACAAACTGTGTAGGGAATGTTTTTTGACTAAGAGAAAGTTTTGGAAGACATTATATATCGCTTGCAATTTTGACACTTTGCAAGTGCCTTAAAATGTTTTGGGGTTTTTTTCTGCAACTGATCCAAAGCCATGAAGAACAGAGAGCCTATTTCATGGTAAAGCCACCTTGCCTTTTATTGATGTACCTAAAAATACATTTAGATGGATTTCTTTGTGGATAGTTTCCTCTATATTTGATAACCCATTGGCAATCTTGACCAATTTTTCATTTCAAGAAGAAACGGGTAGAGAGTCACAAAATGCTGCTCCTGTCATTAAACACAATTGCTCTATATAAAATACAATTCATAGGAATAAAAAAAGCTGAATATCATTTTAAAAAATAATCTATATTAAAGTATTTATAAAATACCTCTGTCCTTTGGGTTATGCAAGTGTTTTTTAATCATTACAATGACTCTGTAAAAATGTTTTATCTTTTTAATGTCCAGTAAGTTAATCTGATTTTAAAAATTACTATAGAAATGTACAAGATATTTTAAATGTTTGTCTCACAGCACGATTTAGAAGTGTTGGAGTTTGCAAACATTAGTAAGCATTTAAATCTAAGGATTTAAATCTTAATTTTTCTCTTAAAATCAGTCGCTCAACAAATATACATTCCGACCCAAGGAAGTTTGTGGTTTTGTATGAGTATATATATACAATTCACAGTCTGAAGCCTTGTTGGTAAGTGTTGTGGAGTAACCCCAGCCAGCAGCTAAGCCTCCATCAGCTGTTTGCTCACTCCCCCCGGTGAAATGGGGGAGGGATTCAGAAGGGCAAAAGTGAGAAAAACACGTTGCTTGAGCTAAAGACAGTTTAATGGAAAAAAGCAAAACTGTAGGCACAAGCAAAGCAAAATAACGCCTTAATTTGGTGCCTCCCTTGGCAGGCAGGCATCTGGCCATCTCCAGGAAAGCCAGGCTTCATCGCACACAGCAGTTACCTGGGACAACAAACACCATCATACAGACATCCATCTCCCTTCCTCTGTCCCCTAGTGTGACATCATATGGTCCAGAATGTCCCTGTGGTCAGCTGTCCCAGATGTGTCCCCTCCCCAGTTATTTCATCCTGAGAAACAGAAAAGACCTTGACTCTAAAGTGCTGCTCAGCAGTAAATAAAAAAATCCCTGAATTATTAACTGTGTTTTGATCACAGATCCAACACATAGCATCATAGGGGCTGCTATGAAAACTCCAAGCAAAAAACTATGTAGCAGATCTCACTGGATCTTAAAGAACTTCCCACAAACTATAGATTCTGATTTAGTTTTCACTACCCATTTCATGACTTTCAGTATGTGAGCTAATGCTACTGTATTTCTCAATTCATGCTGTGAACCTGGGCTGATTTGAAAGTCATGTAATTTTGTTCAACAGAAATATTCTTGCTAAAAAAACCCCAACCCAAACATTTTACTAATCAATGCATTATTGTAGTACTCTGGTTCCCTTCACCTTCCCTTGCGTAGGCTTTTCCTTGTGCATAAGCATAACTATCTGCTCTCAGGTAAGTCTCCTTAGATCTAAAAATACCCCAAGCTCTGCAGTAATAGTAGTATTTCTGTCTTCAGAGAGAGAAAACTGCTCTAGTATGTGTCATTCATCCTAACTAATAGACATATAGTTTGGTTAAGCATTTTGTGATGTTGAACCCCAAAATACTTCTAAATACAACTGCAGTTTGAAGGTTATGGCTTGGAAACCGTTCTCAAGTTGCTTTTTTCACATTAAAATGCATTTTACCATCCATGGAAATTTTTGGGATTAATTGCATGAACAAATCCTGTTCTCAAAATTAACTGGTGGCTTTAGATGCTGTAAGTTTTCAATGCTTAACTTGACACATTTTAGTTTGATTTTTTCAGTGGACTCACAGCAGTATTTTAAGTATCCTGGCAGTCGTTTGGATGCAGACAGCAAAGCACCCCTGTCACTAGCCAGTTTCCAAAATCTCGGTCTGTCATCTCCATTTCAGTCAAGTAAGTAAGATTTCTAGTTCTGTCAAACAAAACTCAAATACTGTATTTATCTTCAAGTTGGAGGCTACATGTGAAGTCAGCAAGTGATTAATGACTCATTAGGAATTAATAGATTTCTCAAAATAATTCCCAGGACTTCTACTGTGAATTCCTACATACTCCACAGGAGCTACATGACTTAATCCCTGTGACCTGTACTTCGTAAGTAACCTTTTTTGGAAATTAAGCAGTTTAGGGAGAGACATCCACTGTTACAAGGTATTGCACACTATTGCTGTGCTCAAAATCTTTCTTGGAATAACAATGTTATTGAGAAATTTGAACTGGGAACTCAGTATCCCAAAAAGCTACCTTGGTCATGACTGGCCTGGTGGGGATTGTGTTCCAAATATTGAGAACTTTACGGTATTACCCATGACAAGGCTGAAAGGGGAGTATGTCGAGTTGGGTTTCACATGGCTCACTCCTTTTAGCAAATGAGTATATTTTAGAGACATGTCATGAAAGTTTCCAGCAGACCTAAAAATACTGTGATTGAGGACAAATATGAGAGGGAAGGAGCAAGGCGTCTTTGAGTTCTAAATTTATACACAGTAATTCATTTACAAATGTAGTTCAGGAAGCAGAAAGGAATAGACACAGTGTGCTGAGAAGGTAAGACCTTTCTGCTCTGCAGAAATGCAGAAAAAATCACCTGTTTCTTAGGCACATTATCAAATGGGTTCTTTATCCTTCTCAACAAAATACAGAATATTTTGTTCATTCATTTTTTGGTGTGTTCTACAGTCCCAGTTCCACATCTAAATTTTTTTTGCATACTGTGCGGAAATAGCTTTTGCTGCAAAGGGTGATATGCAGGACATTTTTCTGTGCTTTTAAATGCAAATACTTGACTTTTAACCCTGAGAAACAGGTATTTATTTTATAGGCTTGGATAGATAGCTCTCCTGGAATCTATTCTAGAATATTTTCTCATCTTCTACACCACTTATATGAAAAAAGTGTATTTCTTGTTTTGAACCATACATGCTTCTAGTGGTATATACTTGAATAGCAAATACATTGACCTTGTTTATGACTACACGAGGAACATGAGTTTTTTATTCCCAGCTAATAGATGAAAACTATGTGATGCTGAAATTATTTATCTCTTATAAATAACCAAATCAAGATCATTAACCTCATTCCAGCACTCTGACCATACCCTCTTTTCCACACACTGCTCCTTTAATCACATCATTGATAATTCATCATCTTTCATAACATATTCAAAAACTTTGTCCTTGCCATGAGAGATATGAACATTTTCTGTGTTCTGTCCTTTAAAACGTCAGAAGTTGTAAGGAACAGGGAAGCAGGAGTTGAATGCACATTTTGCAGTTTTCTATCATTACCTTACGTGCAACCACGTTTATGAGTTAATTCATCAGATGTTTACACAAGTCACGACTCTTCAGAATAGATATTTTTAATGCATATCATCTACTGCATGGGTACAAACCAGCATTTAGCCAGACTTCAGTCTGGTGTTTGCTTAGGTGTTGTAGCACCAGTGCAATTGATTCTGAGTTAGTGTGGCTCTCTCTCGGAGAGGAAAGGTGCCACCACTGTCAGTAATGAGTCTTCTCACTGCCTCTAATGGGCATTCATCCAGTCCAGGCACTGTTGATGTGAATATTTATATTGAAGCAGTAAACACCAACACATTCATTAAGCTTCATGGTAAAAGTGACTGACCGCTCAGGATCAAAACCATACAAATAGTAAATTAAATCAAGCATTAATCAGAATTGTAAAATAGCCTGCTGAATCCTTTTAGAAACAACACACCCACAACCTTCCCTCAAACCGTTGTCAAACAAATGGTTTTTACAGCCTATCTGGAAGGTCATCAAGTCCTGGGCTATTTCAGGAGCAAGTTCCAGATGGTCTCTAACATGCTGAATAATGTATGTCTATGTGGGATTGGGGAGAGTGGGACTCGAAGGAACTATTATATAGCTAGGACTAAAGCCATGCTTTTTAGATTAATATATGACAAGCTAGTTGTCATAATGAAAAAGGCCTTGCATCCTTTGTTTCAAGTTGCAAAGTCAAGAATCTTTACTGATAACATCAATTTCATTTTTACTTAACAATCTACACTACAAAACCTTTAGCTTTTAATTTGAATATGTTAGTTTTGTGTTGTGTTTTTCTTTTTTAATATATTTGTCTTTATAGAGAACTATGCCTTTTGTTTGTATAGGTATGAAAAAATGTAGGCTTATGGNAGTGATGGATGGTAGATTTAGATTAGATATTAGGAAGACATTCTTTACTGTGAAACTGATGAGACACTTGGACAGATTGCCAGAGAGGCTGTGGACGCCCGGTCCCTGGAAGTGTTCAAGGTCAGGTTGGACAGGGCTCTGAGCAACCTGATTTAGTGGGTGGTATTCCTGCCCATGGCAGGGGGGTTAGAACTGGATGATCTTTAAGGTCCCTTCAAGCCCATTTTCTGATAATTATACAAAAGATAATTGTATAATGCAAAAATATATGTTTTAAATTGTTTTTTTGCATTAATTTATTTTAAATGCACTGGACAGAAAGGCAGTAAATGCTTTCTGAGGATAATATGTAGAACTTGGACTATCTGTATTCTAAAAAGTATATGACTGCCTTGAAAGAGTTTGCTCTGAGGCTGCCTGTCTGCCTACATTAAGTGTAATAAAGAAAAGTACTGACCAGATAGTAAGCTAAGAACAGAAGTAGATGACCTGAGGCAGTTTTCTCAGGTCAGAGGTAAAAAAAGGGGTTTATTAACCAGTAGTCCTTGACATGAGAACTCTGGTGCTAATGCTACATTGCGACCAACACTATGACGAAAGATATGGAATAAATATACTGTTAGTGGTTATTTCTGCATGTGGGAAGATAGAGATGGCACTGTATTTATATCAGATATAGAATAAAAAATAAAAGAAAGTAAATACAATAGTGTTAAATATTAATAATTATGTTAATTGTGTCACAGAATAGCAAGCTTCTTTTCTTAATGCTGTCTTTTGAGTTCCCTTATGACCATAGCTCAAAATCCATGATACTAGTGAAATTCTTCATGTATAAAGAGACCAAGGATACAGAAGAAATTGCACATAGATAAATCAGTGCACTGTTTTTGTCCTGAGGTAATAATATTTCAAAGTACTTTCATTCTGATGGTTTTCAGAATAACTATTTGAAGTGAATTGTTGGCCTTGGACAAATTCCTGGAGGAGATAGTGACATGCATGTCACAAAAGAAATCACTGTTATAGGCACAGCTAGTGACAGTGCTTGGTTTCAACAAACAAGTAAGTTGACATAAAGCCTACCATGCAATTACTGGCATAAAGAAATCTTCTCTAAAACAAGATTGAAGGCATGCCCTATGGCACCTGAAGTTTGAATAATAGAAGAATGGTAAAAAAATAGTATCAGCAATGCAGTAAGGGTAGAAATTAGTTTCTAATCCTCACTGTGTGCCTATTCAGTGGACTGATCAGGAAGTTAAATTTCCAATACAATCAATATTCAGTAATTTATTATTTCTAATGTACTGTGCATAATTAAAAATGTTTCTGATTTGACACTGTGGCTATTAAGATACTTTATTTCTATTGTCCATTAGAGTTGTCTTCTCTAGGTCTGTCACTGTTGATAAGCTCCAAAATGCATTGGTATTGTTCAGCCAATCAACTTATGCAAAAAAATACGCAAAGCCATTGACAACAAAAAATTGTTTTCTGAGCAGTTTAGCTCACTAAAGTTGACAGGCTCTTCACCATGTTACCCAGAAGACAATAGAAAACCAATCCAGAAACCAGTCAAACAGCTGCAGTCACCTTGGCATACAGTAGTGCTCAGGCAAGGCTTCACCTGGACAGAGTTTTGAGATGTACTTTCTGGTGATTGAAGAAAATCAGGTGTGAAAACTGAGCAAGATTATGTCCCTTAAAATCTAACAAAGGAATAAGGAAATAATAAGTTTCCCACTGTTGACTAGCTACAGGTTTTCATAGGGGAATGTGTATCTGTCATTCAGGTGATTTTCCTATGGTTGAGGGTGATGGAGCTCTGGAAGGGGCTGCCCAGGGAGGTTGTGGAGTCTCCCTCTCTGGAGACATTCAAGACCTGACTGGAAACATTCCTGGGTGACTTAGTCTAGNTTTATCTTGTAATTCTTACAATGCTATAAAGTGAAAATATAAGAGCTCTAATAAATAATGAAGCAGAACATTTTTTCTAATAAAGCAGAAAATCTAAGGGGGTCTACAGGAAAGATGGGGAGGGACACTGTCAGGGAATGGAAGTGATAGGGTGAGGGCCAGCAGTTTATAAGTGATGGATGGTAGATTTAGATTAGATATTAGGAAGACATTCTTTACTGTGAAACTGATGAGACACTTGGACAGATTGCCAGAGAGGCTGTGGACGCCCGGTCCCTGGAAGTGTTCAAGGTCAGGTTGGACAGGGCTCTGAGCAACCTGATTTAGTGGGTGGTATTCCTGCCCATGGCAGGGGGGTTAGAACTGGATGATCTTTAAGGTCCCTTCAAGCCCATTTTCTGATAATTATACAAAAGATAATTGTATAATGCAAAAATATATGTTTTAAATTGTTTTTTTGCATTAATTTATTTTAAATGCACTGGACAGAAAGGCAGTAAATGCTTTCTGAGGATAATATGTAGAACTTGGACTATCTGTATTCTAAAAAGTATATGACTGCCTTGAAAGAGTTTGCTCTGAGGCTGCCTGTCTGCCTACATTAAGTGTAATAAAGAAAAGTACTGACCAGATAGTAAGCTAAGAACAGAAGTAGATGACCTGAGGCAGTTTTCTCAGGTCAGAGGTAAAAAAAGGGGTTTATTAACCAGTAGTCCTTGACATGAGAACTCTGGTGCTAATGCTACATTGCGACCAACACTATGACGAAAGATATGNACAGAATATTTTGTTCATTCATTTTTTGGTGTGTTCTACAGTCCCAGTTCCACATCTAAATTTTTTTTGCATACTGTGCGGAAATAGCTTTTGCTGCAAAGGGTGATATGCAGGACATTTTTCTGTGCTTTTAAATGCAAATACTTGACTTTTAACCCTGAGAAACAGGTATTTATTTTATAGGCTTGGATAGATAGCTCTCCTGGAATCTATTCTAGAATATTTTCTCATCTTCTACACCACTTATATGAAAAAAGTGTATTTCTTGTTTTGAACCATACATGCTTCTAGTGGTATATACTTGAATAGCAAATACATTGACCTTGTTTATGACTACACGAGGAACATGAGTTTTTTATTCCCAGCTAATAGATGAAAACTATGTGATGCTGAAATTATTTATCTCTTATAAATAACCAAATCAAGATCATTAACCTCATTCCAGCACTCTGACCATACCCTCTTTTCCACACACTGCTCCTTTAATCACATCATTGATAATTCATCATCTTTCATAACATATTCAAAAACTTTGTCCTTGCCATGAGAGATATGAACATTTTCTGTGTTCTGTCCTTTAAAACGTCAGAAGTTGTAAGGAACAGGGAAGCAGGAGTTGAATGCACATTTTGCAGTTTTCTATCATTACCTTACGTGCAACCACGTTTATGAGTTAATTCATCAGATGTTTACACAAGTCACGACTCTTCAGAATAGATATTTTTAATGCATATCATCTACTGCATGGGTACAAACCAGCATTTAGCCAGACTTCAGTCTGGTGTTTGCTTAGGTGTTGTAGCACCAGTGCAATTGATTCTGAGTTAGTGTGGCTCTCTCTCGGAGAGGAAAGGTGCCACCACTGTCAGTAATGAGTCTTCTCACTGCCTCTAATGGGCATTCATCCAGTCCAGGCACTGTTGATGTGAATATTTATATTGAAGCAGTAAACACCAACACATTCATTAAGCTTCATGGTAAAAGTGACTGACCGCTCAGGATCAAAACCATACAAATAGTAAATTAAATCAAGCATTAATCAGAATTGTAAAATAGCCTGCTGAATCCTTTTAGAAACAACACACCCACAACCTTCCCTCAAACCGTTGTCAAACAAATGGTTTTTACAGCCTATCTGGAAGGTCATCAAGTCCTGGGCTATTTCAGGAGCAAGTTCCAGATGGTCTCTAACATGCTGAATAATGTATGTCTATGTGGGATTGGGGAGAGTGGGACTCGAAGGAACTATTATATAGCTAGGACTAAAGCCATGCTTTTTAGATTAATATATGACAAGCTAGTTGTCATAATGAAAAAGGCCTTGCATCCTTTGTTTCAAGTTGCAAAGTCAAGAATCTTTACTGATAACATCAATTTCATTTTTACTTAACAATCTACACTACAAAACCTTTAGCTTTTAATTTGAATATGTTAGTTTTGTTTATGGGAGCGCTAATATTGTGGTGTGTAGTATTCTTAGCTTGACTTAGTGTGAGCAGTTATCTTTTATCTTGTAATTCTTACAATGCTATAAAGTGAAAATATAAGAGCTCTAATAAATAATGAAGCAGAACATTTTTTCTAATAAAGCAGAAAATCTAAGGGGGTCTACAGGAAAGATGGGGAGGGACACTGTCAGGGAATGGAAGTGATAGGGTGAGGGCCAGCAGTTTATAAGTGATGGATGGTAGATTTAGATTAGATATTAGGAAGACATTCTTTACTGTGAAACTGATGAGACACTTGGACAGATTGCCAGAGAGGCTGTGGACGCCCGG
>VYZU01068891.1:2902-15853 GCA_013401355.1 Ceyx cyanopectus | reverse complement strand
TGGCTAGGATAGGGTTAATTTTTGCCAGAAAATGGGATTGGGCCACAGAATATCCAATTGAACCTGTCATTGGGTTACTGGATACCATAATGACTTCATGCCTGCTATATAAGGGTGGGGGCAAGCTGGGCCTGCCAGTGGACTTAGTGCAGTCTTATGTGGTCAGGTTTATTCTGTATCACTCAATTTATATATTCTTCCATGACTATTATAATTCACAGAACATTAGGGGTTGGAAAGGACGTCTAGAGATAATCAAATCAAACACCCCTGCCAAAAGCAGGTTCTCCTAGTTCATGTTGCACAGGAACAGCTCCAGACAGGTTTTGAAGGTGACTCACCAGAGATGGCGAGTTACCTTCACAAACTCTCTGGGCATCCTGTTCCAGTGCTCTGTCAACCCTCACAGTAAAGAAGTTCCTTCTCAAGTTGAGGTGGAACCTTCTATGCTCAAGTTTTGTCATGGTTTAGGGTCAGGGAAGCCCCTTACACCTATAACATGCTCTCTCTTAACCCTGCTCCCTCATCAAAGAGGAAGACAAAGGGAATAAGGGAGAGAGATGGCAATTAGAAAAGGACACTAGAACATCTTTAATGAAAATTAAAAAAATAATAACAAATGTAATTTATATACAAATATGTACAAAACCAGTATCGAACCCAATCCCCCAATAGTAATTACATTAACATCATCACTGATGCTGTGGAGCAGGCACCAGGAGTGTCCCAGACTGGGCCCTGCAGTAGATGGAGAGAGAAGACTGAGACCCTCCAGATCCCTCAGCTTTATACTGAATATGATGTATATGGGATGATTGTATATGGGATCATTGTTCAGCTTGGGGTCACCTGTCCTGTCGGCTCCTCCCTGAAGATGCAGCTATTCACTTTCTGTACCTTCCAACACAGTACACAGGATCCAGCAGTGGCCTTGGTCTGCACACCAATCCTTGGTACTAATTCTAAACATGGGGTGTTATCACTTCTAGAATCAGACACTGCCTGTGAGAACATGATGCTAATGTCAGAAACTGCAGTTCGTTAGAAGAACTGAGATGAAAAGTAAAATCACTGAACATAATTAGTTCTGTTCTCACTCAAACCAGGACAATTTTACACCCATTGTTCCCTGTCCTGTTGCTGGGCACTACAGAAAAGAGATTGGCCCCTTCCATTTGACATCCACCCTTCAGATATTTATAGACATTCATAACGTACTCAGTCTTCTCTCAAGACTANTGCTGCTGTGTCAGCCACTCCTCCAAGTTTGGTATCATCAGCAAACTTGCTGAGGGTACACTCTGTCCCCTTGTCCGGGTCATAGATGTAGATATTGCACAAAACTGGGCCCAGTACTGATCCCTGGAGAACACCACTGTCCACAGACCTCCATGTTGACTCTACACCACTGATCACAACCTTCTGGATCCTTTTGTTGAACTATTTTTCAGTTGTGTTTTTTCTTCTCTTCCTGTATTATCCTGGTATATTCTCTTTAACTCAAACCACATTGTTTTTCCTTTTTCTCCATATTCTTCTTCTCATCCCTCTGGAGGGGGAAGAGAGGGGGTATGACCAAGTGACCACACAGTGCTCAGCTCCCAGATGAGTTTAAACCACAACACCGGTAACTATTAATGTATGACTAATTCATAATTTACCATACCCAGTGCAGCTTTCTAAATTTGTGTGAGGACTATCATCTTTATTGTTATAATCTACTATGTCTGTGTTAAAGTAGCTGAGTATAAATTGCTGGACTTCTTTCTTTACAGATTTTCATTAATTCTTTCCCTTCAGATTCATCAGCATTCTCTTCTCTGTGCACTTCAAGAGGTAAAAGACAGGACCTGGTCTTTCATTCATAAAGTATTTCCTAATATAGCTGAGAAAAAAAAATGCTACTTTATTCTAACTCTTGTACTTTGTGTAAAGTATGCATAACATGTGATTTAAATTTTAGAAACAATTTAATTTTGCTGACTGGTTGGACAAAAACCAATCTCCTATTGGACCTGGAATAATATCCTTTGGTAAAGCTAAATATGCTTAATCTTACCATCCTTTACTGAGATTTACCAAATATCAAGGGTAAGCAGTATTGTCTTGGAATAGGGAATGCAGAAGTATTTGATGAACCTCACCAGGAAACATAAAAATGTGGTTACTTTTCTGTTTCTGAATTATATTATTTGCTCAATTAAGGATAACTTGCTATTTCATTTGCCATTCATCTATATCCTTCACTCTATAATTTAAAGGGAGCATTAAAAGTTTTAATTTTCAATTTCACTTTTGGAGCAAGATTCTTATTACTCAACATTTCCTGTCACTAGTGCGGCTCTAAGTATAGTACAATCGCAAGAGCCTTCCTGTTTTCTCTGCTGTCCCCATTGATCAGTGACAATATCCTAATTCCAAGACTTGTGTTTAGTACTTAATATCTGAAGAGTAACTTACTGAAATATGTACTCAGAGAATGTAAGAATTTCTATAGCCTGACAGCTCCAGACCATTAGTAGTAAAACTCTTCCATTATTCTTAGAATTTATTTATATGTGTTTGCTATTGGGATGTTGAAGAAATTTACTAAGGAAGAATATGAGAAGATTGAATATGGACACTGAACTGTAGTTTCTGAGGTACTATAACAGCAGTATGGGAAGTTAGGAAGGTTGAACATGCCTCTAAGTATGACTAGGTAGTGAGGTTCAGACACAGACAAATATGTCAAAATTCCTACCCTCACCTACAGAGTCTTGATTTGAAAATTGAGATCTAGGAAGAACATCCCTATTCAAGGCTTATTTAACTCACACAATAACTGCAGTATTCTAATACTTTCAATTATCAACTGTCTAAAAAATTCCAGTGCATATTCCCATTCAAATTTTACATTACATTTCGGTTGGAATTTACAACCTTGCTTAGTTAAAGAAGGCATCATAAATCAAGAATTTGGGCAAAAATGAAATGTAACGTAACCCAAACTTGCTTTTTTTTTTTTTTTCTAAAGCCTGTAGTGTTTACCTACAACATCCAAATGCTTTGAATTTTGCAAATAAGTTTTCAGACAAAGCCTGAGAACTTATTTATCAGCAATAGGAAGTGAAGTCTAAATATTCAGCCATAAAGAACTCTTAAATTATCCAATCAAGTACATCATCTAGCAGTAGGGAGTTTTTTTTCCCCTTACATAGCAGATTGGATGGAGTCTGATTGGACCTTCTCCAGCTTGAAGGAAATACAGTGGGGCAGGGGGATTTTTCCAGAGAAAAGAGTAATTATTTGGCTATATACTGCATTAAAAGAAGAGACTGTTGGGAAATTTAAAACTTTTCCACGGTTACAAGAAGACAGTCTGTTCTCAGGGTTCCCATTCAGTCTAACTGTTCTATGGCCAGTAGCTAGTTGGCAGACTGCCAAAGGTTTTACTCATTATGTAAATACCAGGAAGGAAATGAGGATTTTCAGAGTGAGATGAGGATTTTTAAAAGAAAATGGGCATTCTTATATCCCATCTGAATCCAGGTATTGTGGGACAAAAAAGAGGAACATCTCTGAATATCAGCTTTCTATCTGCCAGATTCTAAAGCTTCTTTACACATGCCGTAATAGGATTTATTAAATAAGGTTTACTGGGATATTTACCACTGGGTCGTGATAGAAAAACTTAATAATTAGTAGCTCTTTTTATCTATAATAGAAAAGGCTGTATTCAAGAGGATCAAATCAGCAAGAACTTTGGACAGTTTAGAAGCATTGCCAACCTGTGATAAAATTCTTGATATATGTTGGTAATTTTTGTGTGTCATTGCTTGAACTCATCCTGTTATGTGATAATGTCAGATTTTATTTTAAAACAAATGTCTTGTCCTTATAGCTAAAGACATTAAGTAAAAAAAAAAAAAAAAAAACTAAAAAAATTTAACAAAAAAAAAAAAAAAAAGACATTCAAAAGTTTAACAACAACAAAAAAGATAAGGCAAAATAAAGGCAAAATTTTTTATTCACTGAAACCCCATGATTATGAGGAAAGAGTCTCACTCACTACTTTTCAGTACTTACAGCTGACCATCCTTTTCTTATGCAATACTTTATACATATTCAAATACAGCTCACAGGGTAGAATATTCAGAATGACACTAATATGGTCAGAAAATTGTGCTTTATTTCTTTCCTTCTCACCAGAAATGGGGAAACCGGCTGTATAACCTTGTTATTGTTCTTCTCTTTTACCCATTTTCTTCCAGCTCTAGTGACACGCAGTTGGAAAGCTGGCTTTGAGACTTGGCTTATTTTACGCTTCAAGGAAGAGTTTAAATTTTAATTTCTTTTTTTTAAACTCATGACTGAAATTTATCCCTATCAAGATGGCAAACAAAAAGGACCTTGTGCAGGTGATATCCTAATGAAAATGATCCAAAGGAAATAAATGGTAAAAGCTTTCTGTAATGTAATTCAAAGCACTAGTGTGTTTCTTAGTCATATTTGAAGAAGCAGTTTTTGGAAAAGCACTGATCAAAAACTCCACAATTATGCTACATATTATATGGTGACATAAGTCAGAGATTTTCCATTGATTTTAGAGGCACAGAATGTAGGGTCACTATGCTTTCTTCAGTTATGACAGTAGAAAATCTTTACTTGTTGCCATTGGGGAGTATGAAGTATGTGGTGGCTTCCTCCTCTTTACACTGCAGAAACAGTACATACTGGTTCAGAAGCTGTTTCTTCAGTAACTCACTCCCCATCTTCACTAAGAATACATCAGTGATTCTGATTTTCTTAATGCTTAGAAGCTTTCAAAGAAAAAAAAAAATTACTAATGACAGCATCCAGCATAGACATCAGAAATACCAAAAGGGCTATAGTATTGTTCTTTTGCACCAGTATTAAAGATTCAAGCCTATAGAAAGGTGTTAAGCACAAGTTGTTGTTCACTTTATACTAGATCTCAAAATTCACCAATTATCAAGAAACTGCAGTAAAATATGTACTTTATATATTGCTATTGGGCATCTGCCAGCTAACATGGACCATTTGAGTTCTAAGAACCACATGAAATAAATCAGCAGGGGCCAAAATGTTGAAATTTTAGTAAATGCTTTCAGATCAGAACTTACTTTTACCTATATACTTGTTACATTCTTCTTGTATCCTGCCTGAGATATGCAGGCAGGTTCACTGTTGCAAAAGGGCAGCATGAATCCCTATTCTTGCAGTTCTCAACTCCTTTTAGTTGCTGTATTCTGTTTTGAAGTTATTATCTGTTTCATGTTTCCTTGCTGACACTATAGAGGTATGATTTTTTGAAATGAGTGGTAAAAGAGCAGGTAGTAAAAAATGTAAGAATGGCAGTCCTAAACTCACATCTTCCCCCTGTTGCTTCTGGACACTTAGTTAACATGGTTGCCTTTCACATTCCTTCATTTACCTGTCTTAACATACATCTTCCTGTCTTCATTCAGCATGTTTCAAAGAAAGTTTGGAGAAGACTGAGAGGGGATTTAATAAATGTTTGTAAATATATGAGTGACAGCAGGAGGGGGCTGCCTCTTTTCACTTGTGCCCTATGATAGGACAAGGGGAAATGGATGGAAGCTGGAGCACAGGAAGTTCCACCTCAATATGAGGAGGAATTTCTTTACTGTAAGGATCACAGAGCACTGGAATGGACTCCCCAGAAAGGTGGTGGGGTCTCTTTTTCTGAAGATTTTCAAGACCTGCCTGGATGCATTCCTTTCTGATCTGTACTAGATTAGATTATAGTATATGGTCCTGTTCTAGCAGGGGGGTTGACATGAAGATCTCCATGGTCCCTTCCAACCCCTGACATCCTGTGATCCAGTGCACCTCTCTTTGTAAGTTCTTCTACTACTTGTATCACAAAGCTGTCCTCAATGCTCTGCGGGAATCTCCTGGACTGAGTGGCTGTTACCTTTCCAGCATTCCAGAAATATCAGGATGGTTGAAGTCCTCCATGAGGACCAGGGCCTGTGATCATGAGGCTGCTATCAGGTGTCTGTAAAAGGCCTCATCAACCTTCTTATCCTGATCAGGTGGCCTGTAGTAAACACCCACAACAGTGTCATCCATGTGTCCCTTAATTCTCACCCATAAGATCTGAACAGTTTCTTCATCTTCTCCTAGGACGAGCTTGATGCATTCCAGGTGCTCTTTCACATAAAGAGTCTCTCTACCACCCCACGTTGCTGTATCTTTCCTGAACAGTATGAGTCATCTGTCCTGGTTTGAAGAGATATTATCTAAAACTTAGCAATGTGAGACCAGAAGTCTTATAAGGAGACAAGAATTTTATTAAAGAATATATATATATACATATATATATATATATACAGAGAGAGAGAGAGAGAGAGAGAGATTTGTATAGAATGCAAGCTGCAAATGTGAAACAGTAAAACGTTGAACAGCACAGTAGAATCAACAGAAAAACAGTCTAAAAATTGGCGGCCACACTTCCCTTCGATGACCAGCAGGGGATGCTGGGAAAAGCCGCTGGGAGAAAAGAGGTGGGGGTGGCTGCAAGCTCCGGGCGTGGGGAGGTGAGAGAGTCTGAATCCCGGTTCCTGTCCACTGGGTGAGGGAAAATGGGGTTGTAGGGGAAAAATATCAGACAAACCCAACACAGTGGGCAGGAGGTGCTCCAAAGGGTTGTGATGATGAACTGGTCAGAGAAATTCAGTCTGAGGCGATGAAACAAGTTTTGGACCCAGGGCCAAGTTTTCTCTGATGCCGCGTCGATAACATACCCACCAGAAACCCCTCTTCTTGCAGCCCCCCCCTCCTTTGCCACAGGCAGGGAAAGAGAAAAGTTTTAAAGGGAACTCACTACCCCTTGACACCATCCATGACAGTAGCGTTCCAGTCATACAAGCCATGTAACAGTAATTGCAATATCATGGGCTGCGACCACACACAGATCTTTAGTTCTTCCTATTTGTTCCCCATACTACATTTGTTCCCCAGTGCTGCAGAGGCATCTCAGAGAGGTGGTCAAGCAAGCAGGTTTCCCTGAAGGATAGTGAGAGGACATACCATAGTCATACACAGACCCAGGATGGTTTTCATTCTGGTTCTTGTATTTGGAGGCAGCTCAGGAACATTTGTGACAACTCTGGCCAACCTGGTTTATTCCTCAGGATGCATTGGCATTAGCATTGCCGTTTTGGATTCCATCCCCCAAGTTCTTCAGTTTCAATTAATTTCACTAAGCTGTTCAGCCTACTACCAAATATTCTCTTACCTTTTCCAGATACATATATCCCATAAGCCTAACAGGTCATACTCACTGAAGAACATCCCCTTGTCATAAAAACAGCACATAATTACTTCTTTTCCTTTTAGATCTTCTCCTGAGCTTGCAAAAATGGTCATTAATTATATAGGAGATGCTGCAGGGTAATGGGCTGAAGTACTCGCTGCCCTGCCTTCCAACCTTGATGCGTTGTCTCTCCTCTTGTGACATGAAGGCTTGATGGTATCATTATCCCTTTCCTCCTTCACATCTACTTGATCATTCCCACGTTCTACTATGAGTCCAAGCTCATTGATAGCTCTTGTGTCTTCCCCATCACATGACTCATTGTCTACTACTTCCCCTGAAATAGCAATGGAGCTGGTACTCTGCCCCACAAAGGTCTCAGGCTTATTTCTAGAGAATCTGTTTTTTTCCCTTTTCCTCCTTCAAAATCTAGTTTAAAGCTTGGTCAATGAGCCCAGCCAATTATTGTGATAAAAACCTTCTCCCCCATCTGCCACCAGCAGGCCTGACCTCATGTAAATTGACCTGAAATTTCTCTTTCCCTTGAAAAGACACAAGTCTTCCAGTTTTATACTTGGTCTGAAAAACTGGAATATTGAAAAGCTCCCACAGTCAGCAATTAAAATGGTTGGAAAATTTCCATTAAAATTTTTTGTCAGACAAGACATTTTGAAAAGCTAAGTTTTTTTGTTAGGGAATTCACACCTATTTTGATGGAACTTAACATACATATTTATTTATTTTGCTTTAGAAAAAATGTAAAATCACTTTTTATGTGCATTGTCACAAAATGTATTTTACTTTGACATTATTTTTCTCTTCTGCTTACATAGTGATGATGTATGAAAAGCTATTTGCTATTTTTAGTTTAAATCACAACATACAGAAATATTTAGTTACAACCAATCAACAAATAATCTCATTTAGTAAAACAAATGTTTTAATATTAAGGAGGTATTGTTAATGTTTTCTAATGTAAAAATACTACCAATAATTAGAATAGATTTACTATTAAAACATACTGCTTGGCATCTGTAATACAACATTGTCGTGTGAAAGGGTAAAGTAATTTGGCAGAAAGATAAACTCCATTGAGTTCCAGCTAATCCTCAGATGTCAGAGGGGCTGGGGGTGGCTAGGTTTAGATTATGAGTGATGTCCTGTCAGGGGGTAGCAAGTTTTTTAAAACCTGTTTTTTTCCTTTCCCTGCCCACATCAAAGTGTGTGTGTGTGGGGGTGGTCATGGGGGGGTCACACAAGTTTTTCACGGAGTGAAAGTTTTCCATGGATGGAGTGGGCCGGGCTGGGTGGGCCGCTTCCTGCCACTGCCACCATTGGGTGCAGAGCAAGATGGAGATGAGATGTTCCTGGTGCAGTCCCACGCATGTGTGGGATCTCGCGGTGTTAAGGGGGAAGGGACACCATGCTCTCGCGCATGGACAGGAAGGAGGAAGGGGCATGGCTTTTGTCTCTCGCTGGCACATCTGGAGGAAAAAAACAAACCCTAACCCTAACCCGAACCTGTTCTTCTCATTGACGTGAATTCTCTGATCAGCTCGCTGCTGTCATTTTCAGAGCATTCCCTGTCAGCCATGTTGGGTTTGTCTGACATTTTTCCCTAAACCCCATTTCCCTGCACCCTGTGGAGGGGGCTGGGGGGCCAGAGGCAACCTCTTCTTTCCCCTCTTGACCTGCCAGGCCGCTATTGCAAATTTGACTGCTGCTGTCTTCTTTCTCCCAACAGCTCCCCAGCGACCCATGGCTGGTCATCGAAAGGGAAGGGCAACCAACAATTCGGATTGGTCTGTTTTGCTGTTCAACATTACTGTTTCACACTGCTGTATACGTTCTATACAAATATATACATGTATATATATTCTTTAATAAAATTATTTTCTCCTTATATGCCTTCTAGTCTTGCATTGCTAAATTTAAGCCAAACCAGGACATGTCAGTTTTGGAGTTTGGTGCTATTAGTCCAGTCGAGCTGTCTGGCTGAGCCAACACTACTCCAGATTCACTAATAGCCCCCCCTGCACCCCCTGCCTCATCACGATCCACAGTATCACACAGCCAATAGCTGACGGTGCCAAGTGAGACAACTGTGGTTATCAGCAGTGTTAAAAGTGCAGTTTATTGAGAGTAATGTTTACACAAGTTCTTATGATTTGCCAGTGATAAATACACTGTCTTCAAATTATGTATATAAATATATATATAGTACATAAATGAGCAGCTCAAAGAACTTTCTAAGTTTAAAGTCCAGATCTTACCCAAAGGCATCCCTAAAGGGGGGAAGGAAGGTTCAGCCTGTCGAATCATCCCAGGAGTCAGAGATGTCTGCTCCAACTTGGACATGATGATGTCTTCCTTAACATCCCCCCTTACCTAAACTATTTTTATAATAATTTTTACTTTCAAAGTGGAGCCTGAGTGACNGTGGTTTGTTGGTTTTTTTTTTCAGAAGTTTAAAAATATTTAATAATTGCTACTCTTCCAGAAATATACAACCCACACATCTTAATCAGCTTCTATATTGTCCAGGTATAGTGGGCTGCCCTAACCCTAAACCATTATATCTATGAAAGAGTTTCATAGTTGTACTAGTTTAGACTATCACATGTGCAAGCTACATGTAAATAAAATGCATTTTTTGTTCCCTGGGGACCTTGTTGAATGAATGCTTATTGTAGCCTGTGAACAGTAAGAATTAAAGGCTCTGAAAAAGCAGCTTCTGGGAAGTTCTGCACTGACAGTTAATGTCTCTTTTAGCTGGAAATATAAATTTGTGTCAGCTTTCAATATTTCCCAGTGTTTATACTCTGTGCTGGAACAGAGATTAAATGTTTGAAAACTCTGGAAAACAAAACAAAACAAAACAAAAACATTGTAAAGTTAGTCATTTTCAGAATAAAAATTTATCACTCTAAATTTGTAAATCAGAAATCATGAGAGGTGCATAGAAAGACAAAAAGAGGAGAGACATATATGTGGTATAATACATTTTTAATAGAGACTCTCCTTCCCTCATCTATCCATCTACTTATATCATCATAAAAGGCTATCAGATTAGACAAGCATGACTTGCCCTTACAGAATCCATGGTGACTACTTGTGATAAGCCTCTTTTCCTCCACATGCTTAGAGATGGCAGCAAAGACAATATATATATNAGAAAAGCAGATATTAAAAAACAATTAAACTAAGTATGTATGTTCTGTCTCCAGCTTTTCTGGGTCATCAGAATAACTCCCAGGACTAGAGTAAGTTTTTGGGCTTTTTCCAATTATTTAATTTGCATCTACTTTAAGATTACATAATTCCATTTAATTCAGTGATTAAGTATCTGCTTTTTCATTATGAAAAACAAAACAAAATATAACGAAACAAACAAACAAACAAAAATCAACCAAACACCAAAATCAGGCTTCTTGAATAATCAACAGTTGAAATTTTGGCAGAGATACAAAATTTAGAAGAAATCAGATGTTGGCTAACATGCCCAGGCAACCTGATAGTTGTGCATAAACGCCTAGTAGTTTGATCGCAGTGTTTATTTTTCCCGCATATTGGTCTGCTCCTAACTGTTCATATCTCATTATGTTTCTGAATTTCAGACAAAATTCAGTAATTATGCCTCTCTGAGATCTTGATCATCTGCTCAAGCTCAGGTTATTTTAGTTATCAAAAGATTCTTTCACTGCCTTTGTTCAGATGAAATTTATCTTATAATGTCCAGCAATGTCCAAGAATTTGGGAACCATACTTTCCTTTTAGCAGAAATTAAGTTCATCTAATGCATGTCACAAAGGCAATTCAGATATTAGGCAGAATCTCTTTCCTAACCTTATACCTAGGAACAGCTGTCTGTTCCTGGGCATCACACTCTGAATGCTATTGAAAAGTTTACCTTATTCAGTTAGTCTTCATTTTCCCTTTCCATGTCTCTGAACTGATTTGTTTTCATAGCATTGCATTGGTTACTGTTGGTACATGGGTTACAATTGGATTTTTTTCCCTGGAGGTTTCATAATATCCTTATCACAACAATCAGATAAGACTCATCCCATCCTTTTGTCTATATTAAGTTTAGAATTCTCATCCTTTGAGTCATCAACAGAAGTATTTACCTTTATTTCTGGCAACTACCTTTCACGTCTCAGCTCCTATGTAATTGAGCAGATGACCTACTGTGCACTCCTCAGGGTTTAGAATTCTGAGGTTTTTTCCCTTTGTGTCTTGTCAAAGTAGAGTTGAATGGTAGAAGACTGTAATTAGTCTTTTGTTCTTCCTACACCTCTTTATCATTCTTGCAGCCACATGATTTCTTGTGTTATTATGGTTTCACTAATTTTAATGCAACCTGTCTGTGCCATTATTTCCTATTTCTTCCAAAGGCTCATTTCCTTTGATCTAAGCTTCCTGGTAGAACTCTATGTATATGCTCTGCTCATTTCATTTTTCCTCAGATCATTTAGAAATAAGAGCCACTGTCAGTTTTCTATTTTTGATAAACCTTTTTTGATAAACCTTTTCTGAGTTTGCACAGATACAGTCACTGAGCTTTTAAAGAATTTTTGTGGTTTGTTGGTTTTTTTTTTCAGAAGTTTAAAAATATTTAATAATTGCTACTCTTCCAGAAATATACAACCCACACATCTTAATCAGCTTCTATATTGTCCAGGTATAGTGGGCTGCCCTAACCCTAAACCATTATATCTATGAAAGAGTTTCATAGTTGTACTAGTTTAGACTATCACATGTGCAAGCTACATGTAAATAAAATGCATTTTTTGTTCCCTGGGGACCTTGTTGAATGAATGCTTATTGTAGCCTGTGAACAGTAAGAATTAAAGGCTCTGAAAAAGCAGCTTCTGGGAAGTTCTGCACTGACAGTTAATGTCTCTTTTAGCTGGAAATATAAATTTGTGTCAGCTTTCAATATTTCCCAGTGTTTATACTCTGTGCTGGAACAGAGATTAAATGTTTGAAAACTCTGGAAAACAAAACAAAACAAAACAAAAACATTGTAAAGTTAGTCATTTTCAGAATAAAAATTTATCACTCTAAATTTGTAAATCAGAAATCATGAGAGGTGCATAGAAAGACAAAAAGAGGAGAGACATATATGTGGTATAATACATTTTTAATAGAGACTCTCCTTCCCTCATCTATCCATCTACTTATATCATCATAAAAGGCTATCAGATTAGACAAGCATGACTTGCCCTTACAGAATCCATGGTGACTACTTGTGATAAGCCTCTTTTCCTCCACATGCTTAGAGATGGCAGCAAAGACAATATATATATATTGTTCCATCACCTTTCCAGGGATGGAGGTGAGGATGATGGGCCTGTAGTTACCTGGATCCTCCTTTTTGCCCTTTTTGAAGATTGGGACAACATTGGCCTTTCTCCAGTCCTCAGGCACCTCTCCTGTTCTCCAGGACCTTTCAAAAATGATGGAGAGTGGTCTAGCAATAACCTCTGCCATCTCCCTCAGCACTCGTGGGTGTATCCCATCAGGGCCCATAGACTTGTGGATGTCCAGTTTACTCAAATGGTCTCTAACCCAAGCCTCTTCAACTGAGGAAAGAACTTCCTCCCTCCAGACTTCATCTGTGGTCTTGGAGACCTGGGACTCCTGGTAGCTGACCTTAGAAG
>VYZU01068890.1:25837-36314 GCA_013401355.1 Ceyx cyanopectus | reverse complement strand
CTTTTTTCTCCTACATAAGCAACCTATGTTTTCTTTAACTGTTCCTGCTAACTCATGTTTTTGAAACCTCCAATGAGTCATTCTCCTCATGACTGTTTCCAAGTGTTCTTCACTATTCCAGGGAGACCTTGTAGTGGCCTCCCAGTACCTGAAAGGGGCCTAGAAGAAGGCTGGGGAGGGGCTCTTTAAAAACATATGTAGTGATAAGACACGGGGAAATGGTTTTAAACTAGAGAACTCTGAGTAGGTTTAGATTGGACATTAGGAAAAAATTATTTACTTTAAGGGTGGTGGAACATGAGAACTGGTTGCCCAGGGAGGTGGTGGAGGCCCCATCCCTGAAGACATTCAAGGTCAGGTTTGATGGGGTTCTGAGCAACCTGATCTAGTTGAGAATGTCCCTACTCATTGCAGGGGGGTTGGACTAGATGGCCTTTAGAGGTCCCTTCAAACCCAAAATATTCTATGATTCTAAGCCTACTGGTGTAATGCCCAGAACAGGATCTGGTGCTCTAGTTGTGCAGAGTTTACAGATTGACCATTTCATATGGTCTCCTACTGTGAATTTAAAAACCACCACCAATCCTTTCTCCANGCAAAACAACAAAAGTTATCACATTGAAAGAAAGCAAAGCAGGTAAGAACAAAACCTGTGATGAAGGAATGGAAACAAAATGATCTCATCTCAGTTGATGACCAAGGAGACCAGAAGAGTTAGGGCTTGTACCACACATTTCTGTGAAAAGTTACCAAACAATATGCTTGTTTTTATGAACTTTCCTGCCAGAAACACCCACGTATTGAATTGTGTTTCCCCAGTGCCTTTTCTCTGTCCAATGGGTATGTGCAGTGCTTATTCATCTGGGTTTATGCTTTTTTGCAGGGACAGTTACACACATTCCTGAAATCTTTCTCTGCAAAATGAACACAGGTTTTCAAATAACATTGAGTTGTAGACAGGTATATTTTCTATTTTCTGGTAGCAGATGCAATTCACCTGAATGGGATCCTTTGAAGTGAGATGCATTTCTTTTCAATAATTAATTTCCTTCTCTATGCAGTTCTTCAATATACTTTTCTAATAATTTCATAAAACAGTTTAAAGTTAGTTGGCATATGCATAGTACTTTTTTAGCCCTGACTCATTAATTCCACTGTATTTTAGCTTTAACTTAAATTATATGTCCAAGATTTTGTTAATGACTCATGCAATTAAAAAACCTCCTCTGTTTAATATTCTCCAACCTATAGAGGAAAACAAAAGAAGTCACAAACATACCCCTCAAAACAAATTTAACATTTTTCTGTTAGGAAAATGGCATTGCCTTATGGAGAAGAATGAAATGCCTTCATACCAGGGTACTGCACACACAGTATGAAGGCAATTCTTCTGCTGGAAAAACAAAGTGCACTAGACTGCACAATATTAAGTATCATTCTATCTGCATTTGATAACTGAATCATTGAAGATCGGGTTGGAAAGGACCACAGGGATCATCTGGTCCAACCACATAATAATCTTATTTCCATCTTTCTCTCATTGCTGCCTTTCAATATTTAAATATTTAGGGGAGAATGGCATAAAGCTGAAGCACTATAAAACTATTAAGAGTTCAAAATAAGGTGCTAAACATTTAGGTGCAAGTAAAACTGAAATGTATCTCTCTGACACAAAAAATCACTCATGAATGCTGCACCAAAACTTCCTGCTGTCCACCAAATTAACAGGGTACTGGAGGTCCTCTATAAGCAATCAAAACAAAAAATGCTAGGAACTGCATCATGCTCACATGACATACCATCAACCTGTTCAGGAAACTGGTATTTTTTGAAAACAGAGAAAAACAGGTCTTGCAGGAGTCTCAAGAGATACCTTGTCCATCTGCCTACTGCAAAACAGAAATCAATTGTGCCATTTTTACATGTTCATAAATGCTCCTGAAAGTAAGGAAGAAACAACCACCACTTAAGCAATATATGCCAGTTCCTGACCATTATAAAGCTTTCTTTTTTTTTTCCTAAAACCTGAACTAAGTCTCCTTTGTTCCTATTCCACTATTTCCTTCCTCTTTGCAGACAGAGAGGTAGTTTTTCCCCTCTCTCAGCCTTTTTTCTCCTACATAAGCAACCTATGTTTTCTTTAACTGTTCCTGCTAACTCATGTTTTTGAAACCTCCAATGAGTCATTCTCCTCATGACTGTTTCCAAGTGTTCTTCACTATTCCAGGGAGACCTTGTAGTGGCCTCCCAGTACCTGAAAGGGGCCTAGAAGAAGGCTGGGGAGGGGCTCTTTAAAAACATATGTAGTGATAAGACAAGGGGAAATGGTTTTAAACTAGAGAACTCTGAGTAGGTTTAGATTGGACATTAGGAAAAAATTATTTACTTTAAGGGTGGTGGAACATGAGAACTGGTTGCCCAGGGAGGTGGTGGAGGCCCCATCCCTGAAGACATTCAAGGTCAGGTTTGATGGGGTTCTGAGCAACCTGATCTAGTTGAGAATGTCCCTACTCATTGCAGGGGGGTTGGACTAGATGGCCTTTAGAGGTCCCTTCAAACCCAAAATATTCTATGATTCTAAGCCTACTGGTGTAATGCCCAGAACAGGATCTGGTGCTCTAGTTGTGCAGAGTTTACAGATTGACCATTTCATATGGTCTCCTACTGTGAATTTAAAAACCACCACCAATCCTTTCTCCACTCCTGTCCATAATTTCTACTGCTTCATGGACTGGCCTTCCTGTGTAAGGAACATGCAATGAAAGCATCTGCATCACTCACCTGTTTTTGAGATGTGCTGCCAGGTCACATCGCTGCATGACATCCTGACACACAGAAGAGAAGGGGCACAAAACAAAGAGCTTGTCTAACAGTTTATGAACAAGAATGCTGGATTTTTTGCAGAGTTTAAAATGAAGTCTCTTTCGATCCAGTGGGCAGAAATCCTTCTCCTGCAGAAAGTTCCTTAGGCACTTGTAGCAGAAAGTGTGCCCACAGGGAGTGTCTAATGGCTGCAACAAGGGCTGAAGGCAAATGTGGCAGACCAAGTCATCATCCACTTCGTTCTGGTAGTTGTAGAGGTGGTTCTCCCTGGTCCAGTGTTGCTGGCCACACTCAAAGCACAGAGGGTTCAAGGAGGCATTCTGCTCCACTGAAGCCATGTCGTCACCTGGAGTCCCCATTGTACAGCTAAGAAGGCTGTTGGTTCATCCTCCTTCGCCTCCTCCTAGGATGGTGTTGCTCACATAAATCTCAGATGGAAGCAAATTCTTCCAGGGTGATTTATGTTCTTCGGTCAGGTGTCCATTTTCTGCAACAAATAAAGAAATAAAACTTATTTGTTTTGCGTGAACTATGAAAGATCTTACCAGAACTTTTGACTTCCAAGTTGACCAAAACGCAACAGCTAGATAAATTCAAAGAGTATTCCCATTTTCTGTAAAATTGTCACAGAAGAGAATAAAAAAAACCCTATCTGTAAGTACAATTCCTTTTTGTTGTGGTTTAACTAATCTACTTTATCATGGCTACTTGTTTATTCCTCCCCTCACGCTGATGAGGGATGGGGCAGGAAGGATAATCAGGAGAAAAAGGTAAAATTCACATGGGTTGAGATAAAGACAGTTTAATAGAAAAATAAAAAGAGAGACAAGCAATAGTAATAACAATAATATGAATGAAATTATATATAGAGTGATGTACAGGACACTGCTCTCCACCTGGAATACACCACTTGGCCTGGAACCCACCTGGGTTGTGTGCCTCCCCTGAGCAGGACACCAGTATGGTATTGACTGTATCCTTGGTTGGTTCAGTTAGGCTACCCTGGCTGTGCCCCCCTCACAGATTCTAGTGAAAATTAACCCTGCCCTAACCAAACCCAGGACATTAACCACCCCTTATTCTATGCCATCTACATCAAGCTCAGATCCTACAATTTCCAGCTATTTACCACTACTCTTCCTGTCCTCTATATATATACATATATACAGATTTAAATTCCTTGGGCCATCTAACATGTCTGTTGAGCTAATTAAAACCATGTCTTTGAGGTTCTGTCATAACAGCCTTTTGGGGCAAGAGACAGCATTGGATTATTGCATGCTGGTGTACCTGGCATGGCCCATGCTCATGGTCTGCAGGTTGAAGATGTCGATCTTGAGGAAGCTGCTGGGTGCCAGTTGCTGAAGAGAGTTCAAGTTCCATCACCAGATGGGTTTGCCTTTGCCTGAGGCAAGACTAACCTGGATTATCTTCCCTAACCTAATCTTAATGTACACTATAGGGACTTTATTATCCCCTTCTACAATATCTATGTAGGAGTTTTGATTGGGCAGAGCCAGCTTGATGGGCACATCCTCTAGTGTTAACTAACCAGACTTCCAGTACAGTCAGCTTTTGGGATACCCCAATCTTCCCAGAAATACAGATGGTTTTGACCCCTCTATAGCTTGATGGCATTATGGTACACTGTGCACTGCTGTCCACTAGAGCCTTAGCCTCCTGTGACTCTGACGTGACAGGCCCTCAGATCCACACAGTCCAGTAAACTCCACCGTCCCTTTCCTCCACCCGTATAGAGGTGTGGTCCCTCTAATCCTTATCAGAGTCACTCCTTGTGAAAGTTACTCAGAAATCCCATTCAGAAGATCAGAAGTAAGATCAACCCTTCTACTCCATCTGGGCAATTTCACACTGGAAACTGAAGTGTCATTTTTCATGGAAGAATCTCCTTTTGTGCCTGTTTTCCCTCACAACTCACATACTGTGCAGCTAGGATTGAAGTGGTTATTCCATTCTATTTCCTCATTTCCTACCTGTGACCACACAGGTAAGAACACAGGGTACCCTATGGCGTGTATCTTCCACATTCTCTCTCTCTCTTGAGCAGAGGTGTACTCACTCCTAATAGCTGAGATACAGGCCTGTACAGGTGAGGATTAGGACATATCATCTCTGAATTTCTGCAACTCCTGGGACAATTCCTCCACAGCTAAGATGCAGGTCTGTAAGGAGGAAGAGAGACTTCCTTCATATTGCCAGAGTTAGCCAGACAATTCACCCAGCATTTGTCCCTCGCCTTCTTTCCAGGGCATTACTGCCAATGAGTTATCATGTAATGATGATACACTTTGTAGAAACTTCTGCCACATGGGTGATGTGCACTGGACTTCATCTAGGTCTGTAGGTACCTAACTGCTTGTTATTTGGATTGTTATAAATTACCTCCACAACAGCTAATTCCCTCAGGTAACGCATACCTCTCTCCACGGTGGTCCACTTGCCTGGGTTATATGAAACATCTTCCTTGAAGGGATATCTTTCCTTCACACCTGACAGCAGTCAGGGATCCCAGCTGCTTGGCCTCCTTTCCCTCCAATTCCAAACTACTGGCCCCATAATCCCAGCACTGAAGCAGCCAGGTAATCTGCTCACCTGAATGGCAGCTGAAACCATTCTCTGTATCTTGCAGCTCACTCAGGGATAGGGATCAGGTTATTATTTCCAGTTCTCTCTTCCTCCTGTTTTCATTATCACCCTGGTTCACCTTTATTCCTCACTAAGGGAACTGATTTTTTTGGTGTATTTCTTTTATCTCATAGGATCAACTGATACTGGCACAGGTTGGTTCTCTGGTTCAGCTGCCGCACGTGTTAGCCTGTTTTTTTAGATCCAGAGACCTTCTATTCCCCTTGAGGGCACTCAATAGTGTTGAAAAATGCTCAGTATTTATGGATCAGGCCCTAGCACATTGCAATGACTTGGAATTGGAGAGACTTGCAGTCTCTCTGGAATCGCCAGACTGATAGCATAGTTTTTCCCAAATATTTTACTAGTTTGTCAGGATTTTGCACTGATTCAGGGGTGAAATTCCAAAACACTGGTGGTGACCTCTGGCCTAGGCACTTGCCCATACTCTCTCCAACACACCCTGCCACTCATCATGATCCAGCCTCAGGGCAGATCTCTGGATGATATTCTTGAATAAATTTTATGTAACCCTAAACAAGAACTGGGACACATTCAGAAGACACAGCAACAAGAGCATCTGGCTTGAACAACTCAAGAACATTCAAAATTGTCAAAAGCTGATCTGAAGGAGAAAGAGGAGGTGAAACACTGGGCGAAAGTATCCTACCCTATCCCCCCTAGACTGGCTGAGACTAATAAACAACAATGCCACTTACAGCTACCAGCTTAACCTCATGACCACTGATGTAATCGTACCATAATTTGACATTGCCCAATATAGCAACATGATGGTCTTGATCTCTTTCCCTGAGATGATAAACATCATCACTGGGAATACACAGTGCATGTGAGGACATAACGTAACACCACTGTGTGAACAAATGGACAAACATTTTGACCACAGACCGTTTAAATAATACAAGAAATGTGTCTAACAAAATTGATTTAATACACTTTGGTCAGATCTGTCGTTATCTTAACACTTTGAGCCCCATATTGGGCACCAAAAAGGACTCTCGTGGTTTAGGCCCAGCTGGCAACTGCTCACTCACCCACTCCTCCTCCCCACCATGGGGTGGGAAGAAGAAATGGAAGGAAAAGGTAAAAGCCTATGGATTGAGATAAGGACAGTTTACTAGAACAACAAAAGGAGAGAAAAAACAGTAATAATAATAATAATAATGAAATAATATATAAAGTGAGAGATGTACAGGGCAACTGCTCCCCACCCAAACACTGCTGCCTGCCTGAGCTTTGCACCCTTCCCCTGGCCAGCTCCCTCCCCCCTTACATTCTGGGCATGGCATCAGCACGGTATCAAATATCCCCTTGGCTGGTCCAGTTCTGTTATCCTGGCTGTGCCCCATTCCAGCTCTTTGTGAAAATTAACCTCATCCTAGCCAAACCCAGGACACTTTTACAACATCAACATTTTATGGCTTCATAGCAGCTGCACAGTTTTCACCAGCAAGATGACCAGTTTGTGACATCAAGGACACTGCATTAAGCAATGTCAAGCCAAAAGTGTGCCAATACCCTATTGTGGAATAATAGTAATGTGATCAAGTAATTTCAAGTGTTTTCTAACGTGAGATTATGATTTTAATCTGGTCCTACTCCTTCAAATTTGGCTATTAATGTAGAATGTTACACTTTGAAGATCTAAATACATTGCATTAAAATGAACATCAACAAAGTGCTTACCCTGTTCTTTTCATTAATAATATTGCATATATGTTACCACTTCAGGTTTTCTCTGTGAGTTACTACACAGTAAGAGGGCCTAATTCTATCCAATATGCCACACTTGATTTAATACAGATTCCATTAATAAAAATATGGAATAAAGTAATAATCTGAAGCTACTGGTTCCAAATAACTAACCTCTTCTGCTTTTTATTTAACAAAATCACAGTATACTCCATGTGACAATAATCATGTCAGTCAAAGGTCTGCCACTGTGGGCTTTACTTTTAAAATTTTAAATTATTAAACTTTGCCTCTCTTAAAGTAGCTGCCTGGTCAGGAAGCTTTGAAGCCATCAGTTTGCAATTTCAAATGTTAAATCCTTGCCCCTCCTAACCACATTTACACTCCTTTCCCTTACAAAAATCACACTGCTTGACAGTCACAACAGGATGATTTAGAAAAGAAAACAAACATTCTTGCATTCTTAAGAGATGTTCTCATTCATTAGTTTTGGTAAATGTTCTCATTGCTGGAGAAAAAAAAACCCCAAATCTGAGCAATGCTTACTTTGTGCCTAAATTCTTTACTGCAACTGAGCAAGCAATGCTCATGACAGACACTCTATTCTAGCAGAGTAGTAGCAAGCATAAGGAGAAATGAAAACTGCTAGTCTAGGTACCAGCCCATCATCTTTTATTTTTAGCTGCTGAAATGTAGTCATAAATATATTTTGTAATTCATGTGGAACACCTACATTTCACCACGTCTTACTTGTTGAGAATCCCTGTTTTGGTTTTTCACCCCTTAACCTCACTCAGCCAAGCACAAGACTTAGAGCACATTTTACAAGGATTATTATATCCTTTGACGCAAAAAGGATTAAATAGTAATTTGTAATCCAGGCTTCTATTCTGCTGTGGAAATTGATGCTCATCATGGCTCTGCCTCATAATAGATAATGGGCACCTTCTGGAAAGGATTCCACAAGAGAAGAGCATAGCAGTTCTTTGTTAGAGGAGACTAAGAATGCAAAATGAGACCCCGAAAGAGATTATACAAAAAAAACAGTCTTAAACATGTTATGTAAGAGTTCAAAGATAGAAAAGCAGATAAGGAGAGCAGTGCACGGGGCCCTTGTGCTCAAACCCCAGCTCTTGCTCTACATTCATGCTACTGGATTAACACAGAGGCATGAGACCTGTCTAATGGCTGGCATTTATGTAATGCAAAATAAACCAGATAAATGTTCTAGAAAAACTCTGCACTGATTTTTTACTTTATCAAATTATTTTGACACTTAGGGCACCAGGAGAGGAACGTGTGGCATGTGTCACATTGTACTTGGCAGCACCTGTAACACGAAAAGGCAGGGCAGAGGAAAAGGGACATGCAGAATGGACAGATAACTGCCATTTTAAGAGTGTGTTGCCCAAATGCTAGACCTACTCCTACCAGCCACGACTTCATCCTTCTCCAAGTAACCAGGGCCTAAGTACTACATCATCAAGGCTACAGAAAAACCCAGGGACCATTTCATGCATTGCTGTTACAGAGCTCTGACTGTGGACCACTAACAGCAAGCATCCTAAATTCACCTTCTTGGAGGCTTCTAGCATTTCTGTCCTTTGACATCTACATGACTCACATGGCATTCTGCTGCAAAGCACCAGGCAGTGTTATACACTAAATATACCCACGAGATACTTTGACCCTATACTTGCTATGGCTATCTGCACCCCTCTGTTAAAGGGTTGTAATTAAATCCTTTTGTGTGATAATTTTTTTTTTTTTGAATAGCACACAATAAATTTAGAATGAAAAATAAAGTAAGAAAAGTTATTGAGCGATCAGGCTTTCACTGTGATGTTTTAAATTATCCTGACAGGCCCTAGTTCTTAGGAAAGATCTATCTAGATACAAGCTCCAGTTACTGAAACCACAGGAGCTTGTCCTCAGTGAATCACAGCAGTCACTCTGTTGTTCACCACTGAAGGAGGTGAGCAGACAGACCAGTTTGCAGGACTGCACCATCCTAGTGTCTTAACGCTGCTGATGCAGGGACAAGTGCCCTGTTAGCTTTAAACATCAATAAATACCACTTAAACTAACTCTACCACCTTTTCTGCAGCTGAGGTCACCACCCTTGCACCACCACCCTGCCAGCAGAGCTGCAGGACAAATTGTGGATTACAACATGGAGATTAAAAAAAACCCAAACAAACCAACCAACCTACAAAAAAAGCTAAACCAAACCAAAACCCAACAAAAAAACCCCCAAAACAAAATAGAACAAAAAATCCCCACCACTACCTCCAAAAACAAGAGAACTAAAATAAAACCCATCAAGATTCCTTCACCTGCACACTGCTGTTTTCCTAGTTCACTGCTGTGCTGCATTTGAGGCAAGACTGTTCCACGCCTGAGGAATCAGTCACCAGGATTTCTATTTACTGCAGCTGCCTAATTATCAATTCCAATATTTTTTACAGGCTATTCCCAGTGCAAAATATCAACTCGTTTCCAAAGTCCACACAGTATCTGTGGCCTGAGAAAGAATTGGGATGGCAGACAGGGTCTAAATTTCACTGATGTCAAGCACTATGTTCCTAAAATCCACAATACCTGAGCACTGACATTTATTAATACTGGTCTTCAACCCTCTTTATGCATCCCTTATATTACTTGCTGAATCTTTTATTACTGCAGATCACCAGCTTCACAGGATGATTATCAGCTCAGGAAAGCTGCAAGCCAGAAAAATAGAATTATAAAAAAAATAAAGAAGGTAAAAGAGCCTGTTATTCAAGTAATGTAATACCCCAGGAAATCATTCTTCTAGGACTTCATTACAACAGACAAACAATGCAGGTGGTGTCCTGCTTTCAGATTTAAATCACAATCCACGTGGGAAACAAGAAAGACTGGACATCCAACAGCAAATTTTTATTTTACTTTTTTTAAGTATTGTGTGCATTAGAGCTATTTTAGACTGAAAAAAAAATAAAATATATAGTCTTATCCTTAGGCCTCCTCTAGTTCTGACTTAATGATTCAACTAATATTTTCTGGAGAAGCTTCACACTTTTTTACAAAAGCATAAAGTGTCAGGCTTTATACCTACATCAGTCTTCATGATGTTTATTCCTTCTGTCTGAATGGGCACTATAAAAAAACAAAAAAGCCCAACAAAACAACTACAACAAAAAAACCCCAAATCACAAGCAAACAGGAGCTGTAGCAATTAACTTGACATTTTACTACAGTTGTCTTTTTTTTTTTTACATAAGTCACAAATAATTAACACTAGTTCCAGCTT
>VYZU01068890.1:0-22923 GCA_013401355.1 Ceyx cyanopectus | reverse complement strand
ACTCTGTTGTTCACCACTGAAGGAGGTGAGCAGACAGACCAGTTTGCAGGACTGCACCATCCTAGTGTCTTAACGCTGCTGATGCAGGGACAAGTGCCCTGTTAGCTTTAAACATCAATAAATACCACTTAAACTAACTCTACCACCTTTTCTGCAGCTGAGGTCACCACCCTTGCACCACCACCCTGCCAGCAGAGCTGCAGGACAAATTGTGGATTACAACGTGGAGATTAAAAAAAACCCAAACAAACCAACCAACCTACAAAAAAAGCTAAACCAAACCAAAACCCAACAAAAAAACCCCCAAAACAAAATAGAACAAAAAATCCCCACCACTACCTCCAAAAACAAGAGAACTAAAATAAAACCCATCAAGATTCCTTCACCTGCACACTGCTGTTTTCCTAGTTCACTGCTGTGCTGCATTTGAGGCAAGACTGTTCCACGCCTGAGGAATCAGTCACCAGGATTTCTATTTACTGCAGCTGCCTAATTATCAATTCCAATATTTTTTACAGGCTATTCCCAGTGCAAAATATCAACTCGTTTCCAAAGTCCACACAGTATCTGTGGCCTGAGAAAGAATTGGGATGGCAGACAGGGTCTAAATTTCACTGATGTCAAGCACTATGTTCCTAAAATCCACAATACCTGAGCACTGACATTTATTAATACTGGTCTTCAACCCTCTTTATGCATCCCTTATATTACTTGCTGAATCTTTTATTACTGCAGATCACCAGCTTCACAGGATGATTATCAGCTCAGGAAAGCTGCAAGCCAGAAAAATAGAATTATAAAAAAAATAAAGAAGGTAAAAGAGCCTGTTATTCAAGTAATGTAATACCCCAGGAAATCATTCTTCTAGGACTTCATTACAACAGACAAACAATGCAGGTGGTGTCCTGCTTTCAGATTTAAATCACAATCCACGTGGGAAACAAGAAAGACTGGACATCCAACAGCAAATTTTTATTTTACTTTTTTTAAGTATTGTGTGCATTAGAGCTATTTTAGACTGAAAAAAAAATAAAATATATAGTCTTATCCTTAGGCCTCCTCTAGTTCTGACTTAATGATTCAACTAATATTTTCTGGAGAAGCTTCACACTTTTTTACAAAAGCATAAAGTGTCAGGCTTTATACCTACATCAGTCTTCATGATGTTTATTCCTTCTGTCTGAATGGGCACTATAAAAAAACAAAAAAGCCCAACAAAACAACTACAACAAAAAAACCCCAAATCACAAGCAAACAGGAGCTGTAGCAATTAACTTGACATTTTACTACAGTTGTCTTTTTTTTTTTTACATAAGTCACAAATAATTAACACTAGTTCCAGCTTGAAGTTAATGGAAACATTTATCCTGCAATGAATGCTCTCAGAGATTTAAGTAATTTATTTCTAAATTCTCTCACTAAAATCCTGGAGATTTAGAACCCATTAACTGACTAAAAAACTTTACCAAAAAATCTGACTATGCCCTAAATGCAAACAAGTAAGGAAAGTACCTGTCTTACTAACTAATCTCTCTAAAAATTAATACACCACAATCTCCTATTTGGTTTACTACCCTATGCAAGTTCCTCAACCAAAATCAAAGTACAAAGGAACACTGATGAATGACACCCCTGATGCTTTGCTGGAATCCAGTGTCCCTGTATTCCAAAACAGCTGGGATACAGAACTCTAGTTCTGTAGCTAACAACTCCCTACACCAGAGCAAGACCTCTTCTTACTGAGGTGTATCTAACCACTGAATCAAAGTTTAATTTCTACTGTGTAGATTAAACCAACTTCAGGTGAGACAATGTCCACCTGTACTCCCTCTTAATTCAAGGCCACAGGATGCTGGCTGCTGCATCTCATCCCAGAGGGCTCAAAATTTGGCTGTCTGCTGGCAGCACAGGAATGCTTCAGCATACCCCTTTCTATATTCCTTTTTTGTTAAAACAGCTACAGTGAAGTTTTCGTATTACCCTAAACTCAGGCAGTCTTTTCTTGGTCAGCCAGATCTGTACTTGCAAGGTGACACATAACACATTGGCCAGTAACTCTGAACAACTTGTTGGCTTTCTGGAAAGGTAGGTTTAATTTTAAAATGTCTCAGGATTTCTGAAGTCTGTTTTCCATGGCTGTGGCACTTGAGCACCCAAGCTAGCCAGGAAGCATCTTTTCCTCTGCCTTGTTCAAATGCCAAGGCTATGAACTAGATGTCTCAGCAGCCAAGAGTGGATCAACACACAAGCCCCAGAAGAGGGAAACCAGACAGTGGTTACATCCACTGCTTAAAACCACATCATAACCATTTGAACATTATTAGTTCTTAATTTCCAGCCCGGTATCCTTCACAGAATTGCAGTATCAGGCTGATGATTCGGAATTGCTTTCAAAGCAGACTCTAGCTTCAGTGGAATAAAAGATAGCAAAAACTGTAATAAAACCCACGTTGAGAATAGCTGGTGCACAGCACTAGAGGGGAAGACCATTGTTATTTCACATATTCCAGTGTGATTACCTACCTATTATTAGAGGTATAATAATAATTTATTTTAATCATTTAATATTAAATCCATACAGCAAACAAGTGAGGCAGAACCAGCAACTTGTATCAACAATATCCATGTTAATTATACTGATATCTGAGGGCTGCACTGTCTTCAAAAACCAAATTCCAATTCAATTCTAGACCAAATTTGAGACAGTAATCCTGTTAGACTCTTCCTCTTTCAACAATGCAAACAACTGAGTGTTGTCAAAGTATCTCATCTAACAGCCCAAAGCCAGGAGAAAACCTATGAGGGATGGGCAGAGCACTGCAATTAGAATGGGGCAGATGTCTGCTGAATTCTGCAGTCACACTGTCACCACATGCCAATTATCCAATACACCTATTTTTTTGTACCAATTGGCAACCCAATCGGCTGCTTTTTTTTTGCTTTTTTTTAAATAATGCAGCAGAATGACTGGAATTTTTATATCAAAATTAAATAATATTGTGCCTGAATAGTGATTTTGTTATACTGAACCACAGCTAGGCAAGGCTGGGCTTGCAGTAAAACCATCTCTCTGCTCATTATTTATTTGTCTCTGTGCTTCTCTTTTGGCTCCATCACAGCAATGCCCACACAGACAAGGCATCACAGCCCTACACCAGATGTTGAGGTGGCACCATTGCTGCAAAGGCAATGGGTGGCAGGCAATGGTTGTCCCTTCTGCACCTCGGGGGTGCAAGGTTTTCCCAGGGAGTATCCTAAAAAAAGACCCTTGCTGGGTATTTTTGGAGCACGGTATTTTTCCAGGCTGTGTAACGAAACCATCCTTAAATCTGGCAAACAAGGAGTGTTTGGGAGAATTAACAGGGCCATAAGTTGTGTTCAGTTATTTGTGGAGTGCTGTGTTTCCGTGGCAACGGGGCCTACAGGCTTTAATTACGGCTGCAGCACGTTAAGGGCCCTGTCTCTACAGCAGCATGTGTCAGACACGCTGCCAGGAGGGGTGGGGGGCAACCAGCAGGAGGAATGTCTGAGCTGCCCTCTCTGCCTGCCCAGGTCTCACCAGCACTCCGGGGAACCAAGACATGTCAAGAACGAGGAAACAAAGAGGAAGCATGAGGTCATTTAACCTTAGAAGGCAAGAAGGATGAGGCCCATCTCCCAAACCTAGCATCTCAAACTCAGGAATGCTAGATGCTCAGGGGATGGTGGGAGGAAATAGAAGGACATGTTGCACAGAGATAAAACAAGTGGCCAGAAGGTTTTGCTCATACAGATAACGATCATCCCGTAGCCATTTTCAAAGGCACAAATGGAATGGCTTCTATTTTAGGAGCACAAGATTAAAATAGCTTTACTTCAGTCAAATCAGTCTCAAATAAGACAGGCAAGATGAGGATTGTGGAGGTCTCTGCAACAAAATACCCACTTTTATACCAAATACAGAGTTACATCTGAGAAATCAGCTCAAAATAAAGGGAGACAAGAATATGAATCTTTAACAAAGGTACATACAAGCATCTACAGATTAAACTTTGCAAATTCCCACTGTACAAGAGAAGCACTGAAAAAGGAAGACACACAAGCCAAACTAGACAGGAGTCACCCAGGTTTGGATGGCCAGGCTGTTTTCCTGGCTTGCAGGAAGCCCGAACCCCCAGGAGGAGAAAGGACTTGAAATTGCATCCCCTCCTCTGCAGGCACTGCAACCACTGCTGCCAACCTCACTTCAAGTCTCACATATGAGTGCTTGCCCTTCCCTGCCAGCTTGTTTTACAAGAGAGGTGGTGGCTGCCTTTACAATTTGAATTTTTTTGTTATTATTATTTTTTATTTTATTTTATTTTTTTTACCTACGTACAATTTTCTCCCAAGTAGAAAGAAAAAGGCCAGTTTCTGGGGGCTAACCCTGCTCAGGGTCAGAAACCACCCCTCTGCAGAAACTACCAAATGTGGGACAAGTGTCTGGGAGCTCGAGATGCTCCCAGGTCTCCCAACAATTGCTCAGGTTTTCAACTGATAAGCCTGAATGTATAACAAATTCTGGATAAAAACTCCTTCAAGCTCCTAAATCCCTTCTGGGATTTTGCAGCAGTGAAAAAAATAAACAAAATGTAGCTAAGTGAAATTAAAGTGAAAATAACCAATACTTACCTGCCAGTAGAGCCAAAGACAAATTTCCTTCCTAGTGCAAAGAACGTAATGAAAGCAGTATCTCATTACCACTCTTGGAACACGTGGGCTTTTATATCCAGTGGAATAAAAAACAGTACCCCAACCAGTCAAAAATCCACCACAAGTAGGCAATTAGTGAGGCTTTCTTCTCACTGATGGAGCAGAGGAGAACAACAAGAAAGAGTAAAACATTTGCTTATCAGCCATAGTTATTTCTGCACTGCAATCTGTCTACCAGCCCTTGCCATATGTGCCACTCTTTTCTGTTTGAAGGCAGCAGAAAGCTGTCCATCAAGATGCTAAACCTTCTGGAAAGCCCTCCCCTGTGCACTTTGCCCTGAAACAGGGACTTCAGTAGATTAACAGAAAACACTTAACTAGATTGAACGTAGCTGGTTCCTCACACAGAGAGAATTTTATTTGAATAATTCAATTTTTGAGGAGCTGAAGTGACTCAAAGAAAAGGAAATAGCATTCCCTTTTTCTGCTCTTCTGTACAACCAGACCCCATCCTTACGGGTGTGCATGGAAAAAATTCAGGGAGACAACCCTTGGATTAATCACAAAATGCCTTTGATGACAGACAGAAGCTGGGGGTGGAGGGGTGGGAAGAAGGATAAAAGAACTTTCTGGGTAATTAAATTGCAGGAGTAACTATTTTCAGGAAGAAACACCAGCTCTGTCTCTTCCTTTGGGCGTATGCCCCTTGGTGTAACACGGTAGAGCAAGTTTTCCCAACAACCACAAACCAAGTGATGGTGGAATGCTATTTTGAAAGGTAAAATGTGCTGTTACTAAGTTCTTTCTCTCTGTCACACTGTGAAACTACCCCATACTAAGCTAATAAAAAAGAACAATCTCTCTCAAAACTAGGATTTCGAAGATCGGTGTGAGATGGAGCCAAGCCACACTTTATAGACAGCTCAGATAAATGATAAGCCACACACTGTCCTTGCTCTGCAGGAAAGCAGGCAACAGTTCTTCCTGGCAGCTGGGAGGAGGCCATGACAATTCATGGCTGGAGGAAGAAACCTGGAAGTACAGGAGAAAGTGTGCAGAGGATGGTCTAGACAGGTTTGCAGCTTCAGCCTCCAGGCAAACAGCAGCTCACAGCTCAGAAGCATCACCTGAAGAGCTAAGGCAATTCCCTACACTGGTTTGCCCTACCTAGAGACCCCTTACGTTCTCCATAATGAAAGAAAACAGCTATCATCACATTGGGATTTTCCAAAAGAGAATAAAAGCTTTCTTAAGCCCACAGTCAAAAGAGCATTTAACTACCTACGTGCAGGCCAAATTAGTCAGGAGACACAACTTGCTCATGAGCCAGGGTACTGCACACAGTGCCTGGTTCACCTGGGAAACCACCCCAACTTGGTCTGCAGCCCAGTGTGAGCAGGGAGTGGGGAAAGCTGTGCTGGCTCCCATCAGCCCTTGGCAAGCAGGTGACTCGTCCTGAAAGCAGGGCCATGCCTGAGAATGCCATTAGGATGCCATCCTCTAGTTATCACTTGAATTAAGGATAAAGGCAAGCTCTTTGCTTCCCAGTGCTGTAGGGTGAAGACTGTGCCTCGCCCTGTTCACTCTTCTGAAGATATTTCACTTTGCTGCTGTACATAACTTCATTTCCACCTAATTTCCAGAGAGAAATTTCCTTCTGAGCCATGTAAAAGGGATTTTTTCAGACCCAACTGCCCAATCCAGCTTTGAGCACACATGAAAGGCAGTGTGACCTGTTTCTCATACTCTTTTATGTTTATACAAAATACCCCTATATTCGTTTGTAAAGTGCTTTTCAGAAAATAAAACCTTTACACTGAGAACCTGTGCTTATGCTTTCTATATTTACATGTACTACACCTCAGACAGATGCACTGTGTACACAGATACTGAAAATAAACTGCTCCAAGCATCATAAAGATTTGCATAACAAAAACATGTTAGATCTAGAAGATGCAGTCTTACATATACAAATATTATCTTAAATAAAAACCCATTTCAATGTTTTGTATGTAAACACATCTTTACATACACAGTAGACTAGTACTTGACCTCGGGGCTCCAGACAGGACACAGAGGGAAGTGGACATTGAGTTGACTATGCAAAGTCAGCTCTGGTTACACAGATTTGACAAAGAATGTAGAAACAAAGAAAGCACTGCATTTGGTTTTGGTCCAACTGTACGAATCATATATTTTCTACTTCAGCCCCTGTAATTCCACAGTCACCAAGAAAGACTGGAGACAACCAGACAAGCAAAACAAACAAGACCCCAACAATAGTTCCTAAAACATTTCTTTATACCCTTACCATGTTTGCCAGCTGTTTATTTCAATTAACTTCCCTATTAACTTGGCTGACTGCAAGTTAAATATATAGATACACGTGCATACATACAAAATAGAATTTCACCATCTGCTAGATAGGAAGGCTTTTACAGTGCAGTTATTTAATCTGCCTGAGAAGCAAAGTCTGGCTGTTGCAATGTGTCCCCTGACCATGCTGGTGCTCTCAGAAACAAACTACTTTAGTAGAACCATTTTTGGAAAGCAATCCCTTAAGACTCAAATGAAAAGGTTAGCAAAGATGCTTAGTAACACACAGTAGACCAACAGGTCCTGGTATGTGTTCTCAAATGAGTGACAGGAGATACTTATTAAGTGACAATCTTCAACCTCCCCCTTGAAGAATGAGTAACAGGGAGGAGTGGGTGCTGAACTGTCACAGCATTTCTGGCCACTTTTCTTGGTAGTCTCATTGTCTCTGTTTAAAACAATTTAAGATTCCTAAACAAAGGCAGACAAATGAAAATAATTACCTGCTGAGTAGTACAAATTAAAAGAAAATCAAAGAAAAAAAAAAAGACACTAAAGAAACTTAAGTGGCAGCACCCATGTAAAACATCAAACTGGTAGCCATATGTGGAAACTATATATAACAGATATATTACTATAACTATAAATAAATAAACCACAATAAACTTGTTAAATACAAGAGAGTTAAGTGCTCATTGAAGGCTCCTTGTCCTACAAGCAAACAGTGGGAAGGGTCAGGGTGGGGAGTCACCAGGGCTCCAACTGCTACACTAGTGACCAAAAGCTGACTTGTTAAAAAACAAAACAAAAAACCAAACGACCCAAGACAAACCATACAGAAGACATTTACTCACGGCAGGAGGGAATTCTAGTTCACCACAGTTTGGGAAGAGAGTGAGAAAGATGCAATGGGCTTCCCAGGTAAGCCCCACCAGGTAGGATGTTCGGATTCCTAACTCCAGGCACAATTTTTCTGTATCCTTGGTCAAAATGGTTCCAGCAACAGAGGCTGGCAGAAGCACACTACATGGGGAACGAGCCAACCTCCTTCTTCTCCCCCCCCAAGTCTAATCCCTCTCAGCACACTGAAATTTTGCTTTTGAGACTCTACGGGGGATGATACAATTTTTCACTTCTTCATTTATTCTCTGTACGTAGCCCTTAAGAGAGAGGTTTTCAAATGCTAGTCTTGCTTTGAAGGATAGCACTTCATTAGCATTGCTTTTGGAAAAAGATCTTTAAGGGGTAGATGATTCAGCCTCCGGAGTACCCACCTTCTTTGCAGTCCCCAACCACAATGCTTCTTTTCCCAAACCAAGTACTCTCAACAAGTTAGGTTAGGTTCACAGACATAAAAAATTCAAACTCTCATTTATTTCCATACTTTTTTTTTTGTTGTTCCTAACCCATGCTAAACACTTTCACATGTTTTGTGCCAGATACTTAAACATTTTTATAAACTTTATAAACTTTTTCTTTTTTAATTGTTATATTGTCCAAGAGCCAGAAAATGCTCCTACTGCACTAGGAATAATAATAATATAGAGAATTATGAGGGACACTCCCCTCCAAAGAAAAAAAAACCAAACAAACCTACCCTAGAGTTCCTAGTTTCCATGTGGACACAGACATTTGGGTCAGAAAACCAACTTTTCACATTTCTGTAAAGAACTGTTTAATACTGCAATAAAAACCAGCCTTGATTTTCAGAGCTTCCAAGAGTTAAAAAGCTAGTAATTCCAATGTAATGAACTATGAAATGGGCACACAGCATAATTAAAAGCCTTCATCTTGTCCTTTCTGTGTGCAATCTGAAAACCACAAGTGCATTTAGCAACATGATGAGATTTTCATTCAAAGGAGACATCTTACTTTCAAAGCAGTAGACTCAATTAGAAGAAACACTGTCACTTTGTGTCACTCGTATGGAACGAGAACACAGAAACAATAAATACAATACAATAAATACAACTAGTTTGCTTCCATATGCTGAGTGAATGCAAAGAAAACATACAGGGAGAAGAGTCCAGAAAAGGCCAACCCAGCTCAACAATTTTAAGATGGAAAACATGAAGCCTTTCACAGAACCAAGAAGTTACACTAGAAAACTACCCCAGTAAGGAGTAATTTGCATACTTTTCTTTATAAACTTCAGAACTGTAAATACATTAACCCAGATTTGCTGCTTGTCCATACAGACCAGTTTAACTGAACTTAGCTTCAATAAGGTTAAATTCTGCACTGATACTTATTTTGTTGTTGAAGCATAGAATCATACTTTGGGTTGGAAGGGACCTCTAAAAGCCATCTAGTCCACCCCTCTCTGCAATAAGCAGGGACATTCTCAACTAGATCAGGTTGCTCAGAACCTCCATCAAGCCTGACCTTGAATGTCTTCGGGGATGGGGACTCCACCCACCTCCCTGGCCAACCAGTTCCAGTGCTCCAACACCCTCACAGTAAAGAGCTTCTTCATAACACCCAGTCTTAATCTACCCTGCTGTAGTTTAAATAATTCCCCTTGTCCTATCACTACATGCCCTTGTAAACAGTCTCTCTCCAGCTTTCTTGTAGCCCCTTTCAGGTACTAGAAGGCCACTACAAGGTCTTCCCAGAGCCTTCTCTTTTCCAGGCTGAACAACCCCAAATCCCTCAGCCTGGTCTCCAGTCCTCTGATCATTTCATGGCCCTCCTCTGGACCCTCTCCATCAGCTCCATGTCCTTCCTGTGTTGAGGGCTCCAGAACTGGATGCAATACTCCAGGGGAGGTCTCACCAGAGCAGAGTAGAGGGGCAGAATCCCCTCTCTCCATCTGCTGGCCACACTTCTCCTGATGCAGCCCAGGATGCAGTTGGCCTTGTGGGTTACAAGGGCTCATTGTAGGCTCATATCAGCTACTCATCCACCAGAAGCCCCAAGTCCTTTTCTGCAGGGCTGTCTCTCTGGTATGTGAACCACACCACTCAGCTTGCTGTCTGTATCACTGATGAAGATATTAAACAGTACTCATGCCAATACAAACCCCTGAGGGACACCTAATGTAATGTGTCCCTTTTTCCAGTCACCAGGGACTTCACCTGACTGACAGGACTTTTTTAATATAATGGAGAGTGGTGTGGCAACTACCTCAGTCAATTCCCTCAGGACTCTGTGATCATTTTCTCTGGTCCCATGGACTTGTGTATATTGGGGTTCCACAGGTGGTCACAAATCTGATCTTCCCTTAGAGTGAAAGGGACTTTGTCCCCCTGGTCCCCACCCTTGTGGCCTTTCAATTTGGGAGGTGTGGGAAGAGAGGTTGCCAGTGAAGACCGAGGAAAGAAAGTTAAGGACCTCAGCCTTCACCTCATCTGTTGCTACCAGCTTGCAAACATCATGTTGTGCATCTTTAGCTTCAAGCAATCCCCACTACTAAATGGAAGCAAATATAAACCTAAAACAGTTTACAAAGAGTCTTGCTTTTTTTCTTTGAGTAAATGAAAATAAATCATTGCATCTTTCTCATATGCAATAGAAGATGGATTTTATTTTTTTTTTTGAATGCTGGATCTGGAGAACACCACAGCTGCTGAGGCTCTGGCTGGTTTGAGAACCATGTTGTCCACTGCCCTCCTAACTCGCTTCAACTTGTGAATGTAACCAAGGGCACACTTTAGCTCAGAGATTCCTATTTAGCTGCGGGGTCAAAGCATGCAGTGAATTATCTATAAAACCTTGGCCAAAAGAATTATCACAAACATTAGTACACAGCATGCTTAGGGTAAGAAAATACACAAACAAGAACGCTGAGCCTCAACAAAAATTTCAAATCTTCAATTAAAAACCCTCCTAACAGTCACACCTGATGCCTCACTTTCTGTCCCATTTTTCTTTTTCCCTCCTTCTTCTCCCCAAATCCTAGAAAAACAGCAAAACAGGAATTATTATTCTAGGACAAGCACTTCCACTTGAAAACATTAAGTACAGTTATTTCAAAATACCTACATATTAGAGCTCTTAACTTTTATTTTTCTGCCAAGACGCCCTGAAGGCAATCAGTTTTAGCAAAAATAAGGAACAAATGCAAAAACAACCTTCCATTAGTTGTTCTGCTTTCAGAAGTCATCTCTTTTTGCTTTTAAAGAAGTTTTAACCAGGGGACTTGTTTGCATACACTGCACAATGCCCAACAAAACGAGAAGCCTTTTTTGCAAGGTGGTTATAAAAGATATCTGGAAGTTTACCAGGGTTTCTAGGATGCCTATCAGTAAACCTGATGGATAACTGTACAACTATTACTACATACGTATCCTAGGAGACCAAAGAGCTCTTGCATTTAAGAGCATGTTTCCCCAGCCACCCTCTTGATACACAACTCATGCATTTATAAATAATACAAATATCCATGAGAAAGGAGAACACTGGTTTAATTCCAGTCAGAAGGTACAATGACCTCTGCTTATACCAGCAAAAATGTTTCATTTTATTTCCCTTCTTCTCTCTTTCTGACTAAAAAGATGTCAGAAATGTCACATATTAAATGTGTTTTAAAGTTGAATTTTACAACTGAGCAAGGCTATATATTTTTTTTAATCTTTAAAAATTTGGATACACACATGCAAATCACCAGAAAGAGCCTTTGTATTCATGTAATTGAAATTTAGGTTCCTGACGACAACATTTTGCAAAGCATCAACCTGTTAAATACAAGATATCAGAGAACCATATAATTTAGGAAAAAAAAACCTTCAGAAAGAGAAATGCAAAAAAACCCGAAACCTAAACAAACTAAATCATAATTCAAGAGAGACTCACTTTACACTTCAGGTTCGAATAGCCATGCATTTGAAACAAGCTGAATCAAAAGCATTCCCTTCATTTCTTGTTTGTAATTCTCATCACAGGGTCTATCCTGCAATTAAACACTCAGCACCCAACCTCTGAAGAAGAGCATCTTTAAAACGCTGAATGGAGCTCCGGAAACACCCAGGTATGATTCTTTGGCAGCCAGCACCGAGGATCTGCTACAAAACCTGCAACACAGAGAGTGACACCCCCTTCCCTTCATCATCTTTTCAGTCTACATTTCTTACCCTTCCATCCCAGCTGAGGCGAGGAGGGAGCATGGCATACCTGCCCAACGTAAAGGAAGAATATCCTGTTGTTCTCCTGGAGGAGGGGATATCACATGACAACAGGGAACTTCAAGGAACAAGGTTGTGGGCATGCCGGTAAACGCAAATTAATTCACCAGTGGGTAATTAAAACAGGATCAGCCCCTCCTATACCCACTAAGCAGCTCTTGGGGGTTGATTTCCTTAAAGCAGTAAATTCATCTAATCACCTACCCTCACACGAACGCGAGTGAAGCCCTAATAGCCGTGGCTCAGTAAATACTAAGTGAAGCAGAAGGCAGCGTAAAAGATCTGCGGGCGATGCCTTACGCCGTGTCCTCTGCAGACCCTAAACCCAACATTCGAATCAACCGCAGGCTAAAATGTCGCCAGCAGTTTCTCCTGAATGCAAAATGGAACAGTGCTACTCCATCTGGAGCACCACACTTTTGTGAGCACACCCAGCAAATACGTGTAGGTGTCGCACACGCGGGAACACTGACAAGAACTCTCTGTATACAGCGACTTTACAACACACAGAGGACCCTGGAAGTGTTCTGTAAAACAGTACGACGTTTCCAAGGAAAACACAACAAATTATATTATGGAATGGTACTTTTCTCTCCTCCTTCATTTTAAGATTTAAAAAAAAAAAAAAAAGAAATGAAATGTTGAAGCTGTTCTCAAAACTGTGCGTATTTTGTGACAAAGCCTCAGTTTCTGTGTAGTTTTAAAATTCTGTGTCTCAATACTAGAGGGAAATTCAGTGCAGACAGTTTTACACAATGAAATTACTCTGCTTTTCTCACTTAATAGAAAAAGAAGAAAAAAAAGCATTCTGCTTTTCTTTCAAATTAACTGACTTCATGGCTTTTTGAATAGTAGATTTACTGCATATCTGTAGACTCACAAACTACAAACCACTATCTTCCACAACAGCTTTAATAAAGTCCAGTATATTGGACTGCACTTTCAAATTGAACACTTCAGTATTATTTTTCCATTATACTGGACTTAATACAATGGAGAGTGACAAATTACATAATCCAAATGGCAAATGCAGGAGAATCTACAGCTACCTACACATGATAAAGCACCATATCCCTGAAGACACCATCCTCTCCCTTCACTTACTTAGTTCCATGAAGTGGATAAAAAGATCCTCCTAAACCTACGAACAACACCTTAATTCAGCAGTATACAAGTGTGCTCTGGTGGTGAAGGGTTCACTTTGAGGTCTCAGTGGACACTTCAGAAGACTTCAGGGTAGTCTTTATGCCACTCTCCACTTGAGAAAACAAGACTGCAAAGTAAATTACCCAACTGAAAAAGTACCAAAGTTGTCCTTCGTAACTCTTGGCTTGGCATGGTCTTAAACTGGCCCAAGCTAGTAAATACAAACAGTGCAATAAAGAGCACTGATGTCCTTCTGGTTCATAAGACAGATGCATGGCCTGGAGGAGACATCACCCCTGGTGAGGCCACCAGAACAGTTAAATAAATTGTCCGATTAGAAGCAAGGTCCATTCTGCTCCTTCCCATGAGATTAAATCTGCAATGATTTTTCAAAGACCTAGAGAGTGTTATGGAAACTTTTGACCTTTTCTAGACATTTCCAGTGGCACTAAAATGATGCTGGCAATTATATTTCCACTAGGCTACAGGTGATTTCATTGGATTTGAGCATAAACCCATAATATACCATTTAATCTTGAGACTCAACATAAACCAATCCTGGCTACAATGACAATACTACAACTACATGGTCTTCTTTCAGCACACAAGTGTCATTCATGGCTGGAAAAGGCATGTGCTGAGATACAAAGATTTTTAAAAGAGGGATCTTATCTGTACTGTGAAATGGCATAGTAAAATGGAAATAGCAAAGGAAAGGGCTAAAAGCAGTGTCCTCATCCTGCCATCCCAAAGTTGTTCTCCAACCCTGCTACCACAACTGTCACTCTGAATCCCCAAACGCCAGCTCATTGCTGAGGAAGGTGGAGGAGGATATCCAGGATCTGCCTGCTTAGCCAACTGGATGAACTGACATTCTAGGTTTCAGCCCCAAAATTGACTTTAGGAGCCATGTCTTCAATGGACCTGAATTACTGAAAGAAGCAAGTTCTCCCCTGAATGATGAAACTATTCCATGCATCACCTTGGGGTTTAATCCACAGACTCCACAGTTTTAGAAGTGGTTTGCAGCAGGAAAATTAAGAATTTAAGATTTTATTTCAATTAAACAAGCCACATGACTTAAATGACTGACTAATGAAATTGTATTGGTCAGAAAGAGAACCCTACCACAAAACCCCATATTATACTAACCCCAAGAAAAAGAAAAACGTATTTCTGAAGGAAGAGATAATCAACTCCTACCCTCATTGAAAAGTTGAGAAATGTGCACATGTCCACTAAAATATAATTAATAGACAGCATTCAGAAGAGTCCAAAGGAACAATTTAATTAACCACCTGCTGATTTCATAAATGGAAAGAACACAAAGGTAACGGCACCTGATAGTTGAAAATGTCCTGTTTGTTTAGCTGATGGTGCTGTTCTATGTTGTGCATAAATATGAGGAAACATGTTTTGAACTTGTGACATTAACTTTCCAAGGTGTGACAGAACAATGTACTGGCAATGATATAGTCACCATATACTCCACTTATTTAATGCCTTTGCCTAAGAACCTCAAAGTCACTGACAAACAAAGGTTTTCACTTTTATGAAGCCTTTTGATGAGTTTTTCCCATGCCCTCTTCAAAAACATAGAAAAGCTGTGAGGAAAGAAAATGTTATTGGCATGCCATTTGAAACAAACTTTTGCATCATGTAGGGACTTAGATTATATCTGTACTTCTCCCACTTTCATACAAAGGGATGCTCTGTAGGTCCCAATAAAGTATTTCTGTTGACGATCATTTTGCAATTTCTCACTCTTTTCCTTCATGTGAGAAAAGCTTCCTTTCAGCTACTACATCCTTTATTAAAGCTGAAGAGAAGCAGCTTTTACCTAGATAAGAAAACAAAGTAGCAAAATATGTGAAAGGCTCCTTTTCATCTTTATCTTTGGAGTTTTCAGAGATAAAGCTAAACTGAATTAATATTCCTTCTTGCAATCACAAACTCAAAATGCCTTTGTGCTGCTACATTAGAACCATCAAAGTCTATTTGACAGAAAGCAAACCAGAGCAACATCTGAATTAATGAGCTGCCCATCTCCCTATCTAATGCACACAGCAGGAACGTTCACTTATACCTGCTTTGGGACATACTTAATTTAAAATAATAGCCTGAAGAGATTCTTCAAACATACCAATCTTCACTTTAAAAGTTATTGTCAGATTAAAAGACTTCTCTTAGAGGACTCAACAACATACCACAAAATGAGCCTCATCAGTCTGACACCACAGCAGCAGCAGCACACAAGGGTGGGTGCAGCTGCCTTGTACAGTGATCTTAGGATCTCTGGTCCCACATATCCCCCCTTAGCAGCAGCCCTGGGATGACATCAGTGACATTATGTAGGTATTGGCTTCCTGCCACCTACACCAGGAAAAGCATTCCTTAACAGAAATGGTGCCATTAAATGCTGATCCAAACAGCATCAGTGTGTGATGCATGTAGCTGAAGTGATGAGCTGGAGTGTACACGGGAAACACACATCTCTGCCATTTTCCATCCAATAGTAAACATTTTACTTACTGGTATTTACTGTTCCTGAAGGGTTTCCCATCCTTAAGTGTTTATGATACTTACCCAGTCTGTAGCACAGCACTACCAGCCATACCCAGCTCTTTCAGCTCCCTGTCAGCAATGCCATCAGATATGAAAATATATCTTTAAAACAATTAAACCTCCCATTGCTTTTATGGTTTATTTACCAATTAGATGAGGAAAGAAGTGTTCTCAAATAAACACCATAAAGCAGCCTCTAATAATGTTTGTAACGCCTCTGATTTTTTTATTAAAAAAAAAAAAAAAAAAGCCTTTCCAGTTTTCAAGTGTTAACTCTTTCAGTGCATTCACATCAGAAACTGGCAGGTCCCAGCTATTGCCTGCAGCACCAGCACCTTTGGGTTCCTTGTTAACACCCCCTTATGTATCTCTCCTCAAAGGACTCTCAGGCATCTTACTGCAGGACGGAAGGCAGAGCTGTTTCCCAAAGGATAATCATGATGCCTGCTCCACGTTTCCAGGATGCCTTCACCCTGTGAAAATGGTTTAGATTTTCTGCTTCTAAATGTCATAGAAAATACACTGCTTAAATTGTAATGTATCATCCAACTGCCTGCAGCTTTCAAAGCAATCTAGACTGCTCAATATTGCTGACTTGTTTCTAACATTTGCTATTGCAATAAACTTTAGCAGAAACGCTTGCCTTCCTCCATAACACTAATATATTTGGAAAGAAAATGATGATGCCCCATGACTCTTTGAAAGAACTCCATTTACCCATCATATTCCTCCCTAACAACTGCACTCGAAGCCTCTCAAGTGGTCTTACCTGCAGTAAGAGAACATCCATAGCACACAGATTTCGTGCTCTAGGTTAACTGGGTAGCATGCATTAGAAAAGAGATTGAGCATAGCTAGAGAAAGGCTTAATCATACAAATATTTCTAACAAGCATCAGGATCTGCTGGGGAAAGCTCTCAAAAATAAATGGGGTTTCTGTAACTCACCAAAAGTCACCTGGGATAAAGGATGGGGGAAAGGGGGTGTCCTCAGTAGCACAGATGTCTGGTTTTTTTTCACAAAATATATGAACTAAGTAGTTATTAAATGCATCTTCTAGATTAATTTATATTTCCATCAGTTTGGAGTACAGCAAAGTAATTTAATTTAAATCAAGGGATTTAACAGCACTTTGTATTAGTTTAATAATGCTAAAGCTTACTGTATATATTCAATTATTTAACTCAAAAGAGCTACATTTTCACTAATTTTATAAAATNAATAATACCATTTCATGCTTAAATACAACTTAAACCTTTTCATTTAAAAACATACACTTAAATCATTCTGCTTACCACTACAAAATTACATTCTTTCAGTGCAGTAATATTGGTTGGTTTTTTTTACTTCCTGCTTTCCCTGCCACCAAAGATTTATGTTTAATTTCTACCATTTCCCTTCACTGCTATTTCACCACATAATGTAATTTGGAAGTGGCAGAGTTCTGCCTTCAGCTTGAATTATTGCTGCCAAACTCTCGTCCTTACAACATTTCCTTTGCATTTTCAAAATCTGAAAATTCAGTATGGTCAAAAGTGTTGTGCAGGTTTCTCTGCACATCAGCAGCTCGAGCACCTCAACCCTGATGCCTCTGCACAGAAGCTGCTTTCATACAGCCCACTCAGATTCTTCAACCCAGCAGCTCCAACATTTGTGATCTTGCAGCAAATACCTACTACTGACTATTTGCATTTGACAGGCTTTCCCATAACTTCTGCTTGTAAGAGCAACCTCCAGGGTGGCTTTCATTAGACAGTGCTAATTTTACATTTCAACAGACCAGGAGAACACAGACACTCAGCTCCCAGGGATCAGCTAAGGTAATTTCTAGCTCACAAAACCAGAACTTCTTATGCCACCTCCCCACATCCCTATTAGCATGACAGCTAGAGGTTGGTTGGTTGTTTTTTCCATGGGTTTTGTTTGGGGTTTTGTTTGGGTTTTTTTTATTCTTAATGCCTTAGGTATGTACATTATCTGCTTTTAATTAAATAAAGAATACAAGAAAATTATTCAAACAAAATATGCAGCCTGTCTGCCTAAAACTGACCTGGCAAGAAACCTTAGAATTCCTTTAGGACACCAAATGTCCTTAAACTCAGTTTTCTGAATTGAGAGGAATCTCATTCTACTACTACATTTCCTAAGTGATTTCCTATAGGAGAATGACATTTAGAGTTGAGGAAAGAATTTAGTTCTTTCCATGCCAATATCTGCATTCATTTTTGGTTTATAAACCAGAATAGCTAAATAAATTTAAACATCTTAAATAAATAAATAACTACAGCACCAAGAAAATTTTTCTTCCAGAACTACTTTGCAGTGTAACTAGGATGGCACTGCTCATTCACCATGATATTATGTGATGCTACTAACTGAAAAGTTCAAACCCTTTTCATTTCTTTATTAACAAAAGCAATCTCTGAAATGCTGCCATCAATAGTAAATCTACATGAAGTCACACTCCTCTGGCACATTTTGTGCATAGCAATCAGTTCGTAACACAATCTTGTGTTGTTTAAAAATCAGTTTATTCTTCAATTATTCTGCTAGCCTGACTCTAATTTATTCTATTTTCTGGTACATTTGATTTTGGATATTATGACATCCTGGCTCATGCCATTAGAAAGAAAATATAAAATGGTGAGGAAGTCTAGGGACAGCTGAGAGTAAGAAAGCAACAGCCTAGAAAATGAACAGTATCACTGTTACTGTGCTCAGCTAGACCTCTCCTGCATTAGCACGACAATAAATAAATACATCAATAAATTGGCAATACCTCTCTAATACAAACTTGACACCCAGGAACAGCCTCAGAGGCACCATAAAACCTCAGCCAGTGTGGTGGGCAGCTTAGGTGCTTGGGAGGATAGATGAAAGCCTCTAATCCTGCTGGGGCTACGGAGCTGCAGAAGAAATGAAACACCAGCCCTGCTGCTGCTTGAAGCCCACCAAAGAAACCAACGTGGTTGGGTTTATCACCTAATCCTAAATTTCCCTAAATATTGGGAGTTTTTTAATATATATATGGGGTTTTTTTCGTAGCATTGCATTGCTTTGATCCTAGCTACAATTTTCTCCCAGCACCCAAGGTGAAATGAGAGGCAGTAGCCAAAAGCCTTCTCAGAGCATCTTTCTTGAGAACACGGGCAGAAGGGAGGGTTTCTCCTCCCTCTCCAGCTTGGCACTGACTACATTAACCTTCAGGGCACCCTGCCAGCCCCACCTGCTTACTCAGGCTTTTGCCAACAAGGGAAGTTCTCACTGCACTGACCTGTCCTTTCGAAAACCCAGCCTCTTTTGCTTACTTCTTACCACTGCATTTGGTGTTTGAACTCCTGCATCCAGAGGATGGAGGGGCAGTCCTGATGGGGGAAAAAGTCAGACTCCTGTATTCACATCTGACCTATTTCCCTACAACAGATTCTGATGACAACAAATGTGAAAATTCCTCACGTGCCTGCACAGCTTGCTTCATCCCCAAAAATTTCACACTGGGTTTTAAAAAAAAAATGTCTATTTCCCTTCTGTCTACTCCTCAGAAAGCCTGAAGACAGCTTGCCAAAACAATACCCAAGGGTGAATGCTTTGCAGGTGGCTGGACCCACGAGAGGCTGCCAACACTTACAAAGAACTTGCAGGGGGGGAAAATTGTCTGGACCCAAATCCTCACCTATCATTCTGTCCTCCAGGAAAAAAAAAAACCAAACAAAAACCAACAGACTACTTTTCCTCTATAGGGTAAAAAAAGTTCTCTCCTGTCTCTAAGCTGTCTTGTAGCTCAGTCGATATTGCCAGCTCCTTCAAAACCTCATAAGCAATAATTTACTAATGATATAGCTGGTTCAATTTAAGAAGACAATGTCAAAAATCACACGTAGCAATGTTACAACCCTGATTCGGGTTGCAAGCTGATTTGCAAAATTAAGAAATGACACTTCTTAGATTACCCACTCAGTTTTCCCTGCCTCTCCTGAACCTGTGTTGTAACTCGCTTGCTGGTTTCTGCTCAGAAATGTTTTTCCCACATCAGCCCAGCCCTGTGCAAAGGAGGGACACAAAAGGAAGGAGCATGAAGGATCTACCAGCATACTTCCAGTGTTAGGTTGCCTGATTTCACACTTAAAAAAAAACTCCACAGAAACAAAGTTATTGGTGCATGAGAAATATGGAGTACAATTTTAGCTTGTGAAATCTGATGGAGTCAGAGCAAATCAAATCAGGCCACACTCAGATGGGATGGCAAACTGGGACAGAGGGGCTCTTCCCTCCTGTTCAGTGCTATCCCATGACCCAACATAATGAAATATCACCACCATGATGAGAGGAAATAGCTCCTCTCATTTTGGTGCCTGGGTACCAGGAAAACATGTTGGCCAACTTATTTAAAAGCACATGACAACTTCAGCCCCAATCATTTTATCTCCTCAGCCCCATATACTCTTAAGTAACTTGTCTATGCTTATGCTGCAAATCCATGCACATGCTCCAGTGTCTCCCTGCACCAGCTCTCATTATTCTATGCCTGAAATAAACCATGAATGGGGAAAATCAAATTTCATTTCCTATCATGCAGAGAATAATCAGCAATAATTTATATAAGATGAGATATAGGGAAGAAATTCTGTATTATGAGGCTAGTGAGGCATGGGAACAGGTTGCCCAAAGAGGCTGTGAAGACTTCCATCCGTGGAGAGGGTTCAAGGCCAGGCTGGATGGGGCTTTGGGCAACTCAATCTAGTGGAAGGTGTCCCTGCCCATGGCAGGAGAGTTGGAAGAAGATGATCTTTCAGGTCCGTTCCAACTCCAACGTTCTATGATTCTATGTCAGTCAGCTTTATTTGGGGCACTGCCTCAGGCGTGCAATGGCAATTTACAGTATGAACCAAGAAGAGGAGGATTTGTATATAAAATGATTTCATAATCTGAAAAAATCCCTCAGTAAACAAAGAAAGTTTACAAATAATCGTATTAAAGATTAGAGTTGTTCTGAAACAATGCAGAATCTAGTCGAGAACATCTGGGAAGAAAGATGACAGTTTTAAAAGCAAAACCTTAGGGGGGAAATATTTTTTTCCTCTCAAACAGAGAACAGCAAGTAATTCACTTTATTAAATCCTAATCCTCTTCAATTCATGTAAGGCAGGGCATTTATTCCAATAGAGAGTTTTATCAATCTATTTAATGACATTTTATAAAAACATATTTAAATACAGTTTTGTATTTGATAAAATGCTTGGTTGTTTAATGTTTTTTGATCACTTCCATTTTATTTCAAATTCAACAAGCAGGCTAATTTTAAGTCAGAAAACTGAGTAAGTTTGTTGTTAAATTAGAATATAACTTAACCTCTGGACTGCAGAAAAATATACCATGATAGCAAAATAACTGATGTCTGCCTTTTTATATGCACCTACTGATCAGCTGGAAAATTCAGCTAATAACACCTTCCATCTAAGAAATTTTATTTTTCCATCACTTATTTACTGTTTTCCAAACTTTTGTTGTGGTAATTTATGTGAAAATCCCCCAATACAACCAAGAAATTATTAATTACATTTTTTATAATCTATGTTGATGATCAATAACTTTCATACACTCTTCTCTATTTAAGTAACATATTATTGAAGCTCCTCACTGCTACAATTTGCTACAACCCTATCATCACAGCTGTGGTGAATTCAGTGACTTCCTCAGGAGTGGAAGAGGCAGAAGGACTCTCTCCCCCAGAGAGGACCCCATGGAGTCACCACAGCAGATTGTACAGTCAAGCTGCAGGGATGGCTAAGCAGGGCTCAGCACATGATATGTCATCTGAAAAACTGCATATATGGGACAGTAACTGCTCCTAATGTGTGGGTGCATTGTAGTGAAGTCCCTTCTCTCCTGGCATTTCAACTTAACCTTCTTTGTAGGTTTTCAGGTATACACAGCCTCACCTATATCAACTTTTTAGATGAAAACATTTTTATTCTCAAAGTTACTATCACAGCTAAACAAAAAATTTTTCCTCTGTCACCCACTGAGGTAGGGAAAAATAAGAAAAAACAAAAGATTCAACACAATGTTAATATTACTGTGTGAAATAAGTTGCCTTCACTAAACTTGAGACTTACTTAAAAATGAATTCCACCCATTGTGAAATCTATATTGTTCTTATTATTTGCAGGAGTTAACAGGTCAAGCTGTACCAAAAGCTCCTCATCAAGTATCTGCTGCTTCTTAATGGCATGACTCTTAGTTATGAACATCTCCTGGCTTCACAGCTTTTCAAACTTTTTAAAAATCAGACTTAGAAAAGCATTACACTTCTAGAGCATTTCTCTAGTCGGCAGCACACATCCCTCACTGCAGGAGAAAGGACTGTAGCTGTTTCATTTCACACTCCAGTAACACCAAATTCTGCATTACCCCTCACTTTAGTGTTAATTTTCCTATGGATTTTTTTTCTGCTTGCGTGGCAAGACAGCTCAGGTCAAGTGCACAGACAAGCTGTGCTGCTGATTCTCCTTTTTACCACAACTGAATCACCTTCACTTTTGCTTCAGTGGGAAGTTATTTTCTCTGCAGAAAGCAGGAGAGCCACAGTCAATAAAGTCAGCAGCTATCAGTCAAAACGGATCTCAAAGTATGAAAAAAAAACCCTCCCTACAACTAAAACCACAAGTATTACTTATGCAGGATCCTGCTCATGCTGGACAGACAACAGGTATATTTGCTGCTGTACATGTGGTGAAGTTTAATTCAGCTCATGTCACTTTTAGCTATAGACAGAAACATATCCAAAACTATAGAACATAAAAGTATCAACACAGAACAGACACATGCTGAGCCATCCTCCAGATAACAGGAATGAAGAGTGGTTATTTTGTCAAGGTGGAAAGATACCTTTTTTTTACTGGTGATTCAAAAAATGAAACGTATTTGGTGGTTGTTGCTGAATTCTTTGGAAGCTTTGCAACGTGTGTAAAGATATTAACTTACATACCTTTTTCAGCCATTCAGATGAAATGTGACAGACTTGCAAGTACACAAACATATTTTTATTTTTAGCCTAATATAACCTGATGAGATTAGCTTTATGTCTTAGTTTAGACAAGTA
>VYZU01068889.1:94697-129697 GCA_013401355.1 Ceyx cyanopectus | reverse complement strand
GGAAAATGACAATTTGTTATGCCAACACTTTTTAGGATGAGAATTCAGGATGCTCTTGGAAATCTCTGGAGCAGATTGCACTGTCACACGTGGTGTTCATGGCAAAAACTGCTTTATGGAAGCTGGAAAATCACCCAAGCTCTGCAGCAGGCAACAAAGTCATGAGAGTTTGAATGCAGTAAATACAAACAAAGCAGTGGTATGAACAAAAAGTTTATTTTTTTTTTTTTTCTTTTCCAATGGTGAAATGCTGCTCAGTGTGAAATTCACATTGAGTTCTGAACGATGCACAACTATTGGGACTTCCCTAACTTATTTACACATGAGTCTGTTTGGTTTCTTTTTTTTTTTTTCACATGTAGATTTTGGCAGCCCTTGAATTCTTTAGAGCAAAAAAAAAAAAAAAGCAAAAACAAACCATGATACATACATTTCAGTTTCAAAAGTGGTTACATTTTGTGAAACCATGATTGAGTGAGAAATTGCTTTAATGGTTGGAAAAAAATGTTGGTTTAATGCCAAACTGTAACATTGTGGTGCCAAGGTCCTGATTTTTTTTCAGAGGTACATGACTCAGAAAGAAAGGAACTGTTTCCCAACCAGAAAAGGTATCTCCATTTTTACTCTAGAAATTAGCTTTAGAAAGGACAGTTTTGAAACAGGAAAATACAATGGTACGTAACATAGAATTGAAAAAAAAATTTATTTATTTAATCACTTTTATTATCCCCTCTTCCCATGTAGCACACTCTTTCACTCACCCAAAGTTTTACCTTAACCTAGAGTCTTCCTAAAGACAAAACTTGTGAAAACCATGTTCTCAGGGAGCAATAATCACCAAATGTCCATGCAGGACTGTGCAGAAAAGAGACATCCATCCCAAAGCTGCTAGCTGCTCTCCTCCTAGATGACCAAACTAACAGGCAGACTTCTAAAGAGTCCTCAAAGTAAATGAATATTGAAATGATGAATAGATTTTATACTTATAACCCTCAAACCCTGTAGAGCTTGAGAGGAATATTCCTGCAGTTGAACATCTAGGTGTTTTCTCAACCTGGAGAGTGCAATTTGGTTTATTTTTATTTATGAATGCCACTGATCTGAATCAGTTTATAATGTGTTTTTTCACCTACACATTCCTCTGCTGAATCAGAGTGTAAACAATGCAAGGGGCAGTGTTTTCCTTGATCTCCTGTCATTTGTGTTTAGTAGTGTAATAAGAAAATGGGAGATAATCTAAATCCTTTCCCAAATTCAGGAGATTTTGGGCTTGTTTCATGGCAGCCACTGCAGATCAGCCATGGTGCTTAAGGTACTTGTATTCCCAGACAAAAGAAAAATGCTTTAAAGGGTTGCAATGATGCATTTTACTTTGTAATTGACTTTTGTTTGAAACTCATATAAAGGATTTAAGATTATTCTGATTTCTAGTTAGAATTTAAACCCAAAACCTCAATCCATCAACTCCCAACATTTTAGCCACTGCATGGATTACACAGCCATACCATTTACCCAAGTTGTTAAGATCCATATGGAAAAATATTATAATATTCTGAGACAGCTGCTGTCAGTGGTTCATTAAAATGAAAATGGAAATTTATTTCCAGCTTTTATTCTCTTTCTGCTGTTGTTTGAACCCCTGCTTTTCATGCTGAGGTAACTGGTGATGTAACTCCCAGCTTGGTGGCTGCTTTCCTCACTGGAAAAGTGAGTTTGGGATTAAGATTGTATTCCACACGTGTGAAAATAACAGCTCTGTTAATCACTTGTGGTGTTACACCTCATTCCCTGGGGTGGGAATTCCAGCTAGATCAACTGGAAAAGCAGGATGAGGTGTAAGGGAGTGAAAAAAAACTCCTTGAGTCTTCACCTGCTGCCTGTAAAACCTTGACCTGGGGCAAAAGGCAGGTATCATGCACCTGCTCTGATGCTCTGCCCTTGCTTCTTCACAGTACCATCTCACTTTGTAGCTCCATGATGCTGGGATGAAGAAAGCTAAGCTGAATATTTCCATGACTAGGTAATAGAACAAAAATGCTATTACAGCTTTAAAAATAAGTGGTAGCATTTGCATTAGTCATCACAAAGCCTCCCCTGGTATTAGACACTTCAAAATGCATTGCACAGAAGATGAATTTTTCCTGGAGGGATATTTAGCAGAAAGAGAACCTCCTGACTGAGTCTGATTTTGCCATTTGAATGGGAATTTCTTCTTGTACCAATGAACAGATGGATCAGAAAAACACACTTTTAGTGCATGGACCAAACTGCCTGCTTCAGACCTCACTGCTTACAGTGCTTTTCAGCCAACAGAAGTTTCCCTATATATTTAGATAGAGAGAAACTTTATATATATATATATATATATATATATAAAGTCAGCCTTCTTAGTGTTGTTTCAGGTATATACCCAACTCAAAGTGCTTCCTATTTGGGGGTGAGAGGTTTTGTTAAGAACCAACCTGACTCCACACACCTTCAAATTCAGGAAGATGCCAGTGTCTTAAAAAATTGTGGCTAAAAACCCCAACAAATTAAGCAAAAGCTGTGATGTGTGAACTACAAAGCACTTCAAAAGCTCCAGACACCTTTCTCTAGGCTCTGTTGTGTGAGCAACCTCATGAGGGGTCTTGTGTATATCTAAAATTGCTGAAGTACAACAGAAGGTGCTTTGTTGAAGCAGTTCAGAGCTACTCCAAACTGGCTTTCTGTGCAGGTGTGACTGAAATACAGATTTCAAACCCAAAAAGACAGACTTGTGTGCAGTGGGAACATTGGAAATGGAAAGGTGAGGTTGGATTGCTGTGCATTCTCTTGGAGATCAAACCCAGAAGAACAAAATACAAAGTAAGCATGCAAAAAATCTGTAACTCTGCAGATTCACAGACAGCTGGATGTGGAAATACAAAAAAAACCATCTGGAAATACAAATGGATTCCACCAGGTTTGCTGTACAGGACTTTAGGAGTAACAGACAATTGGAAACAGCTTCTCACTTCACAGCAAAATGAATTTCTGAGGGAAGGAAAATGGTGAAGTCTCATCCTGGAGAACAGCAAGAGAGGTATTCTATTAAGGAGCTAAAATTTTCTTTGGCATGGTTGAAAAGGGGGAGAGCTGAGTTTGCCAACCTATTTACATGAAGTTTCACCATCCTGTGGCCAGTGCAAGGGTGTTTTGCCCAGTCTGCTTCTCACACCAACCTTTTTTTTTGTGTTGTTTTTCTGGTAAGCCTTGATAGAAATGTTTTATTCAGTGTTGAATCTGTGTCTCCAACAGAGAAGAATAAACACAAACTGTACAATGCAGACCAACTCTTTGCATATATATAAATTGAGTAACACACAATCTACCACGTGCAGCTCATCCTTGCCACCCTCTGCCCATGCAACAGATGAGACAGAAGACAAACTCAAAGGGAGGAAAAGAAGCACAAAGACCCCTTTGCTAACTTCAGATGGTAGAAAAAATATTTTTTAGGACATCTAGTCATTGGATTAAACGCCCATGGGTTTAGCCCATAGAAATAAACCCAGAAAAGAACTGTTAAAAAATGCTTTATTTTCCAGAGGGTGCTAATTGCTCACAGAAATGAAATTAGGCCTTAATGAAAACCCCTGAAATTGATTCACAGATTAGTCAGGATCAAGACTGAAATGCTGAAAACAATACTTATGGAGCAGCAGGCCATGAACCAGAACCTCCTTCATGGCTCACACAGCTCTCCAGCCTTGTCTCTCCACATGGGGACAGGCCAGGCCATGAACACATGTATTTCCTCCTCATGAACTCTGATGAAACCCAGCTGACAGAAAATGAGTCTTCAGCTGCATTCTCTTGAGTAACTAATTGTAGGAGAGCCTGGGGCCTCCTCTGTGACCCAGAACAGCACAACCTGCTGCCTCCCATGGCCTCCAGCTGCAGAGCTCACCACGTGAGGTGCTTTGGTTCTGTTTTCTCTGGGACAGAGCACAAATGCCACTGGGCCAGATGGGATCAGGAGGGTTTTATTTCCTAAAGTGTTGTTTTCCCCACACAAGTTTAGTGCAGTCAAGGGCACAGCCCAAGTCAAAGCTTCTTTGCATTTTCATCACAGTATGAGAGTAGGTTTGTGTTATTTTTTCTCTGGATGGACACTGGGCTTCATGCTCAACTCATCTCCTCCCTAGGAAGACCCAACATAGCATCAGCTTGTTCTCAGAAGACAGATAAACAAGGAAGTCTGGCCTATAAAAAAAAAATAAATCTAGAATTTAGCAGCTTTACAACAGCCTCCTTGAACAGTGTGCTAAGTGTTGCTTGTAAAAACAGAAGACATTTGAAAACCAGCTCGAGTTCCCTCAGAACTTCAGCTGAGCAGACAAGGGGTTTGAAATCATCAGTGGTCTCTGTCAGGACTTGAGCAGAAAGATGTGAGAAAACAAAAGTGCCAGAAACACAATGCTAAAAAAGGAATGGACTGGTTTATTGTTATTCACCATTATTTGTTGTTGTCTTTAAATATCAAGGTAACAGCAAGAGGCCAGGAGAGCATTGCCACACAGTTCCCCAGACTGAGGTACAGTTTGATCCTTGTTGCCATTTCTGAGCAGCACATTCTGAGCCCTGCAGGGAGCACCCACATTTTTTCACCTTCTGAAAGCCTGTGGCTGAGAGTGCACCACCTCTGTGGCATCCCCCCCCACCTCCCTGCTTTGTTCACAGGTGACAAACTCAAAGGGTTTCAATTTGGTGATTGTTTTTGATTTCTTCCAGGTTCATGTAGGAGAAAGTACAGTATCTAGAGATCAAGGCAAGGCACCTTCAATCTAGCAATTTGCTGGGCATATTATCCTAGGAAGCTGGGTGGAGGTATGTACTGGGATATCAGTGAGATACATAGGACCAGACTTTGCATGCTTAGTTAAAAATAAAAATCAGCTCTTGGATGATGTCCAGTTTGAAAAAAAAAACAGTTTTTTTGATTTTTTTTAAAACACCAGAAAGATGAAATTATAATTTGTAACTACCCTTTTGCATTGGTGCTGCAAAAAAGAACACGACGACATCCTTGCCCATGCTTTGCTAAGGAGGAGTGGGATTCAGCCCAAAAGAACAATGGCACTAAGTTCAGTGCCTTAAAAACAGGAAAGGTTTGGATTTCAAATGGATTTAGGTAGCACAGTTCTGGTTAGTCTTGGTTGGTTAGTTATTCTGATTGGGTGGTGGTTGTTTTTCAAACCATGAAGATTTAGTAGATGGGAAAAAAAACCAAACAAACAAACCCAAAAATGAGCCTTAATTCAGGCCTACAAGGCCTACAAAATTCTTTGGACCCACTTTCCCAAAAAGCAGTGGGTCTTGCTCGCTGGGCAAGGCAAATGTTACCATTACCAGTAAGCCTGTGATATGTATAAAATACACACACAAAAAGAAACTCCTGGGGGAGGTGCCAAACACTCTGCTCAGAAAACTTCCCCTTGCTCGTGTTTGACACTCGGCCTCTGCTGCTACGACCCCAACCTCAGCAGCACAGGATCTGTTACCAGAGAGTGTTCACACGTCACTGGGAGCCAGAGACATCAAGCCTGGGCTTTAGAGAGAGAACTGGAGATTTCCTGATTCCCTGATTGCTTTCAGAACCAAGCCACTGGCAGCACTGGAGTTCTAGAGAAACACAATCCCTGCCACAGGTCACAGACAGTGGAGCGAGCAGCCTTGTAAAAAAGGGCAGAAGAGGAATCCAGAACAGCACAGGTTTACAGCATCTAACTAGAAATTACTTGGGTTAGTTGTGTGCTACAAAATAGAACTGAAACAACATGGATTCTGCTTGAAACTGGACTCAAAAAGGGATGATGGGCAATTGTCAGCAGGCAAGGTATCAAGTGTACTTGTGAAGTATGTCATTCACATGGAGTGTCACAGTCACAGAAAAGAGATTAAAAAGGCATTCCAATATCTGGTTAGGGCATTCCATGGTCTGAGTTTAGCTGGTTCATCCAGGTGTCTCCTCTACACGTTGAGATTTATCCCCTTGCAACAACTCAGTTCAACACCAGCAAGGGGCAAAGCCTGGGGACTTGCCAGGAGCTGATCCACGGCCACTGCAGAGGGTCTGGCAGAGGATAAATCACTCAACTGTACTCAGGACTCAGTCACAACACCTGTGAGGATCTGGCTATGTGGTCTTGCTCTTGGTAACTGGTTTGCCACCATTCATTATTGCAGATGCACTTGTGCTTTTACTTGGAGTCACCCCAGCCTTTGGCACTGTTTCTCCAATGTCATGCAAAGATGGTTCTCGGTACATGGCAACTGAGGGGACAAAAGAGAAGAGGACAGACAGGTTTTTTTTAGAATACACTTCAAGGAATTGCTCAGGATTCATTTTCTATCCTTTTCTGCAGTAACAGTGTAAGATGGGCCATGCTCCTCTTGCAAGAGAGGGAAACTATTGACATTTGACAGAGTCTTGCTTTGCACGACTGACAGCTCAGCTTGACCATCACTTATTCCATTCCACTTAAACCCCAGCAGCAGGTTTGTTTGGTTGCTCATTTAACAGAAACTACAGAAGCCTTGGAGATGTAAAACTACTGCTCTGGCCTTGCAGGAAGCAGACACACAGAAATGGACAGAGATATACACACCTATTTAATAAATACACAGTAAAATATTAGGCAGATGATGTTTAACCAATAGGATAATGATACAGTTGTCTAGACTAAAATGCTCTTTTTTTAGCCCTGTGCTACCAGGCTAGGCTTGGGTCCAGCTCTACAAAGTTGTTTGTACATCTCTCTCCCCAATCTGCTTGGAGAGATCTCTTCAGTTGTGCACTGGAGAAGTGCCCAGGACAGTGCAGAGTACACAAGCAGTTGGGTTTTTTCTTCCTCCTTTCCAAAAATCTCTGCAGTAGCCACTGATCTCCACTGAATGTAAAAGTGAAGAAAAGTCCAAATGAAAAGAATGAAAATATTAACTGAATTCTTAGAGGAATTCAAATTTTAGCCCTGAGCTACAATCCCTATCTAACCACCTCAAATCCTTTGAGGAAAATACATGTACTCAATTAGTTCCAGCTTAAACTACCTCAATGGTGTCCCCAGGGCCCAGTTCTGGGGCCACTCCTGTTTAAATCAGGATGGATATTAGGAAGAAATTCTTTACTGAAAGGGTTGTCAGGCTCTGGAACAGGCTGCCCAGGGAGGAGGTGGAGACACCACCCCTGGAAGTGTTTCAGAGCCAGGTAGATGATGTGCTCAGGGACATGCTTTAGTGGTTTTGATAGGCTGGGAATAAGGTTGGACTTGATGATCCTGAAGGTCTCTTCCACACAGAACTATTCTCTGATTCCAGTGCTCCTGGAGAATTCCATTTAATTTTCCATGTCACTGAGTCAGGTAATATTGCCACTTACACCTAACTTCAGCAGCACTTCTATCAGAGCACTGGTCAAAGGGATGTCAGAGCAGCTGGAGGAATTCATCACTCCACTGTGAGCTCCAGCCTGCCTGGGTGCTGCCAGAGAGCACAATCCCTTCAGCCCTTGGAGCACCATCCCTTCAGCCCCTGGCTAATGAGAGCAGGAGGCTGGAGCATCAAGTCCTGACCTTGATCTTCAGTGGTGTGAAGCTCCATAATAAATATGAAGGGCCCCACTGCATCATTAACTAACCAAATACCACTTCCAGGGACATCATCTGCAGCCTTCTGTGGCCTCTGAAGGGCTGAAGGGTCCTCTCTGGAGTGCACAAGGCTGCTTGTGATCTATCTGTGTCTTCACAGTGCCCCCATAGCTGTGTTTAGGACATTTGCTGATTAATTAGAAGAGCTTGATGACCTACAAAAATATTCAGTGGAATTCCATGGGATGGAAGTGTAAAATAAGGGATTATAGAGCAGAGCTGTCATAGCTGATGACTCGTGGGCAAAGCAAGTTATTGCTAAGCCTTTTCTGAGTTATTTTGAGGAATCAGAGAATGTCAGGGGTTGGGAGGGACCTCTGGAGATCATCTAGTGCAACCCCCCTGGAGAGCAGGGGCACCTAGAGCAGGTCACCCAGGAACAGATCCAGGGGGGTCTGGAATGTCTCCAGAGCAGGAGACTCCACAACCTCCCTGGGCAGCCCCTGCCAGGCCCTTCTTTCTCACAGCAAGACTCACAGCAGCTTCCACCCTAGTGAGAGAATAAGTTAAAAGCATCACAGTGCACTTCACCAAACACTTCTCTGCTTGCAAAATCACCTCCTAATCCCTGGAAATAAATGTGCACACAAGCCTTTTCGCCATCACTATGCCCAAGCCCAAAAGTGCTCCATGAATCCTGGGGAGCAGCACTTGGAACTGTGCAGGGCAGATTCACAGAGGTCAGTTGAGAAACTATTCCCTCATCCCCTTGTGAGATATTCCAGTGCTGGTTTGAGCCTCACCTTCCAATGGCTTGGGTAGAAAATGAGCTGCTGGTTTTGTTTTCTTCACTCTGTTTCCTTTCATCACCTGCCCTTCTTTGTTCAGCCCCAAGAACCAGGCCCTCCCGGACTCCTGTTGTCTGTAGAGCATGGATGAGTAGATTACATAATAATTCTCAAAAACAGACTCCTTGAACTTGCACTCTGGTGTAAAAAGTTCCTGTGGGAGGAAAAGGAAATGTCACAGATCTCCAAAGTGCAGCTGCTGGGTTGGTCACTCACAAAGAGTTCATAATAAAATTAATATATCAGTTAAATTAAGGTTCTACTTTGAGATGAGGAGCTCTGTCTTCCTCTGGTTTCCATCTGTGCCACATGGGTGGGATGTGAAGGGCTACAGGCATAAAACCACTCTTTAAAAGACAGGAATCATTATTATTGTGCTTGTTTTTTTCTGATGAGATGTCCTTATAAAGATTAAGAAGGGCTATTAAAACCAGCATTAATGAGAAAACATTTTAATACACCGAATGCAACAGATTTCCCCTGTGAGTTATCAAAACTAGTATTTGATGCTTTAAAAATATTGCTACCAATATATTAATATATATATAATTTCTTAGAGTCCACATGGCCTGAAATACCACAGGAAACCACTATTTTGATGGACAAAAATAAATAATTCCTATTGCTATCCCAACAAACTAGAATGCTTTTCAGGAGTCACATTTGCTGGAATTATCCTGAACACTTCACTAAGGTTCACCTGAGCACACACATCTGTAGCCTAGCAACCAAATAATCATTTAAATACCTGTTTTTTTTTTAATAGCACAAATAACAGTAACAAAATTTGCAGTGTGAACACGTATTGAGACAGAACTGAACAGCCAGCAAATTAACAAGCAAATAAAATTACATTTAAAATACTGCAAGAAAAGAGGATTCTGTGTGAATGTGATTTTCATTCTTTGGACCCATCTGCTGAAATAATAAATATATGACATAAAAAGAAGAGCAAGGTGTGGAAAAGTGTAAGTTCTCAGCCTTGAATCCTCTGTTTTTAATATTTATTAGTAGTATTTACTTAGAAAAAAAGAAATCAAATGGTGTCAACACAAGTACTTGGCTGCTCCTGGATGATGAGACTGGACAGGCTGGCATCAGGGGGTTGGGCTAGATGAGCTTCTAGGTCCCGAGGTGCTGGAGCTGGGTCTGCAGGCTCATCAGTGACTCTGCACATCAGCAAATGGCTACTGCTCAAAATCACACTGCAAACAACTCAGCCAATTGAAGAAAGGAGGAGGAAAGAAAGGAGGAGGAAAGAAAGGAGGAAAGAAAGGAGGAGGAAAGGAGGAGGAGGAACGAAGGAGAAATGAAAGAAGGAGGAAAGAAAGAAGAAAAGAAAGAGGAAAGAAGGAGAAAAGAAAGAAGGAGAAAAGAAAGGAAAGGAGGAGGAAGGAAAGGAGGAGAAAAGAAGGAGGAAAGAAAGGAGGAGGAAAGAAAGGAGGAGGAAAGAAAGGAGGAGGAAAGAAAGGAGGAGGAAAGAAAGGAGGAGGAAAGAAAGAAGAAAAGAAAGAGAAAAGAAAGAAGGAGAAAAGAGAAGGAGAAAAGAAAGGAGGAAAGAAAGGAGGAGGAAAGAAAGGAGGAGGAGGAAAGGAGGAAAGAAAGAAGGAGGAGGAAAGAAAGAAGGAGGAGGAAAGGAGGAAAGAAAGGAGGAGGAAAGAAAGGAGGAAAGAAAGGAGGAAAGAAAGGAGAAGGAAAGAAGGAAGAAAGAAAGGAGGAAAGAAAGGAGGAAAGAAGGAGGAAAAGAAGGAGAAAAGAAAGAAGGAGAAAAGAAAGGAGGAAAGGAGAAGGAAGGAAAGGAGGAGGAAAGAAGGAGGAAAGAAGGAGGAAAGAAATAAGAAGGAAAGAAAGGAGGAGGAAAGAAAGAAGAAGGAAAGAAGGGAAGAAAACCTACTTATTATTTGTAGTTAGAAGCATGGAGCACAGGCTCAGTAATTGGCTCCACAGCCCAGGTGCAGTCTGGCTGCTGTGAACACCTCACCACCCAAACATCATTGATACAGGGCAAGAAAAAAGCCTCTAACCAACCACCCCAAGCACTGGCAGCAGCATCCCAGTAGCTGCTCAGCAAACGTTTTAATGATGGTGAGAAAGGGATTTAAGGAGAGAAAGGGCAGCTCTTGCTCTGTGGAGGCTTTGGGAGACTTTTCAGAGGGAGGAAAGCAGCACCGAGTGAACATGAAGGTATTTTGGGGGCTAGAGAGGGAAGTGACATTTGGATAGTGGAAAGGTTGGGAGTGACTCATAAAGCAGGGCCTGGAAACTGGAAAGCTGGAGTTTAATGAGGAGAAGGTGCTCAGAATGAAATGCAGTTGAAATCATGAAGCTGGGAGCTGAACTCTGTGAGCAGAGCTGTGTTCTCAGCACAGAAGGATGCTGGAGTAACTGGGAATGAGAGGAGCCCAGGGTTTGGAAGTCAAGAGGCCCCCTCAGAGATATTCAGCAAGATCTGCAGTATCTGGAGGCTTCACCCACACAGGAACTGGAAAACAATTGTAATTAACAGGGATATCACTGGTTCTATTAACAATGTGGAGATTCTTTTATTCATGTCCATGTACCTAAAGAAGGTGGTGAATAAAAGGTGCACAGCACCCACAAAGACAAATTAACAAAGACAAATTAATGAATGAAGGCTGGACAGCTCTCTGTGTGTTTCTATTGATCTCTGCCTCAGTTTGGCTTCACTTTCAGTCCAGACTGAAACAGCACAGAAAGCAGCCTGGATCACTAAATCTTGAGCATTTCAAGATCTAGACCAAACCTTTCCACACGACAGTGGAAACAAGAATCCAAACCACCAGGCAATGAAGCAAAACAGTGAATGAAGAGATGTGAACTCAGAGGTGGGAATTCAGAGGTATTTTGTGAGGTATCCCTCGTGCTCTTCCAGTTCTCCTTGTTCCTTCCAGAGGATGTGTGAATGAGTTTGCAGTGTGTGTGCCATCTCCAAGCTGGAAAAGGTGCAAGAACAAGTTCTAAGAAGTGGCCTACTTTAGTGCACTCCTTTTTTTATTTCTTTTATTTTTTTTCCTTGCTTGTTTTTCTGCTTTTTGATGACCCACCAGCTCGTGAATTTTGCTGCCTGGACAATCACCTGTTATCCAAGAAGAACAGAAGCCAGCTAGGGTAGTTTTATTCATCTCTGTAGCTGCTGCTTCAAGGAGCTATTCTGAGAAGAAGCCTAAAGTGCAGAGTCACATCCAAACTTTCAAAAGCTGTGCAGTGAATCAATACCAAAGAGTGAAAAAAAAACCACAATAAATCAATTTATTCTCCTGTTTTAACTTAGCAATGAATGGGAAACCAAATGCCAGGCACTAAGATGTTTTTGGAATTAATTAATGATCATCAATCAGACTTATTAGTGTTTAAAACAAGACAGCAGCAGTTGTGATTTTTCTTTTTTGTTAAACAACCACATATAATATTATTAAAAAAACCCACATTGCTTTTAAAATCCACATTTAAATGAAGATTGGTTTTAAATGCACATTTAAATGAAGATTGTTTTGTGGCACAATTTGAGGGGAGATCATCACCAAAGTCCAGCCTCACTGGGGGATAAAAATTAATGGGTTTTTTTTGGCTGTGTGTCTGATAAAAGCATTTTTTGCTTTTCAAACTCCAGGTGATGTTCTCTTTGGTTACACTGAATTTTACCAACTTACCACACTTAAAAGCAAATAAATTACCACTTGTACTTCACAAAACCTTTTCCCTTCCTGAGAGTTCACTGCTTCTGAAGGAAAATTAAAATAGCAATGGACAAAAAGGGGGAAAATATCCCTTAGTAATATTCTGCTGTACATGGTTTTTAATAGAATGCTCAACATTGTGTGGAAATTACAATATTAACATAATCTTCTCTAGTTTAGTAGCAGGAATATTTTTATTTTTCCCTTCATTTGCTGAAAAATCTCCCAGGAGCCCAACCTCAGGGTGGGAACTAGAGCATATTGCAAAGCACCCCTGAAAAATTGATAATCATCAATGTTTTATTTGTTTCCATGCAATATTGATGAGTCTCATTTAGGAAATTACTTAGTGAAAGAGAAAATGTTAGGAGCTATCATTTATTTTATGATCATGGAAAGGAGGAACATTCAATTAGTGGTATAAAAATCTCCTCTGAATGGAATCCCATTTTATTCAGTGAATAAAAGAGAGGCCCCGAAACCCCCAGGAGGGTTCTTAGATTGGGTTGAGGGTTTTTTTTACATATAACAAATGCTCAACCTGCATACACTTAATATTAATAACNTCTCAGGTCAGAAGCAAAGCAGAGTGCAGATGAATCCAATTTACAGGCAAGGAGAGAAAAGAACAGCAGGCTGTTGCAAAAACACAGCCTCTCTCTGCCAAAATACTCACAGCACGGGGAGATGTTTTTGTCCTGAAAATTTCTGAGCTCTCCCACCCTAACCTGTCATGAAGGTAAGTGGATAATATGCTGCTGACTCCACAAAGACACCACACTGGTTTTCTTTCTGGGGCTTTTGGAGAGTTTCAAATGGCATCCTGCAAGACAGAACCAATCCCTTGCTAAAGATCATTCAGATCTCACTGGTGGCTGGTGAGGGTAAAAAACTGAAGGGTAAATTATTGGAAAATTATTCTGTGAGGACAGGCTGGATGCTGTGGCCTTGGGGAGCAAGGAACTGGAATGCAGGACTCACACTGCACACTAGGAGCTCTTGGCATCACTTCAGTTCTCAAGGNAATAACCTTAATTAGTATATCTGACATTAGGAGGACAATTGTATGTTTAAAATAAAATAAATAGCTGTAATTAATAACAGAATTAATCACATTATTTGATGATGCTGTCTCAAACACTCCAGGTTCTTATCAAGGTAGGTAGGAAGATGACCACCTGTTTACCTGCCACAAAGCCACAGGTGAAANAAAATAAAAATATTATATATTATACAATATAATATAAATATAAAAATATTTATAAATATAAATATAAATTATTATTATTTAATTACTATAATATAGATATATAACCCATGGATTTGAATCCTAATTTAAGGCAAAAATGCCTGGATTGGGTTATTTCTCCCCTGTGCTTTCAAAGCTATTTATTCCAGAGTGATTCCTGCTTTCCCAAAACACAGCTCTGCATGAGTAAGTTGGCTGCAGAAGATGTGGCAGTGAAGGGAACTAGGTCAGCTGTGCCTTTGCAATAAAAAATAAAAGAGAGTGCAGCAGCTCTCCTGAAACCAGAACACAAATCACAACGTTGAAAAAAAGATCTTGGAGCATTTGTCAGTTTTTACAAGTCCCCCTCCTAATGTTCCATTTAATTTGTATTTTATTTAGTGGTGTTCTTTTCCTGATACAAGTTGAGCCCACGTTTTCCCTGTGAAAAACACATTTCCTCAGTGGCACAAAGACCTCACCTGAAAAATCTCTTCTGGCAGAATAATTAACCCCTTTTCCACATTAAATTTTACATCCTCAAATACAATCCCTTGCTGAAACATTTCCTCCTCCTGCCTCTCTCTTCTCTAACCTGAGAATTCACTTTTTTTTTCTTAATTTATATTAGTTTTTGAGTTTCTTTCTACAAGGAAAGGGAGAAAATTACACCATTAATCTTTGGTTTTTTTTAATCACACTGTGAGAAGTTAACTCAGGTCTGGAGACCTCAGAGGGTCCAAGCTCCTGCTTGACTTTCTTACTGGTAGCAAGCAATTATCACAGAAATTAAACTCTCCTGTAATTAAAATGCTTTGTTTCCACTGCATGTGTCTACTGAAGGAGCCAAATTCTAAGCCAAAAAAAAAATACACTACTTTTTTTCACATCATTGCCCAGCTTTGTTTTAAAAATTAGTGGAAAAAATAGTAAATAATTAATCTTATTTAATGTATTTAAATTCATTTGATTTAATATTTTAGTTAATAATGCCTTGGTTTTGATTTGCAATAAACTTTTGCAGGATTACCAGCCTTAGAGACTCCTACTCACCATATTGTGAATACCCCTTATAGTAGCACAAGAAGCAGAGACATAATTAGCCCCCTGTTCCACTTCTAATCACTCACCACTTTTACAACAACATATGGCTGAGGTTGGAGAGATTTTGGAGTATTCTGTTGGTTTAGGAAAATGCCACAGCAGCTTAAATCAATCTCTGAATTCTATTCAGATTACACTTAAACAGACAAGTAGCATCCTAATTGATTTTAATCAGAAATGCACCGACTCTGAGGCAGGTTTTTGCATTATATTGAATATTTGCTGTTTCTAATCAGTAGGAACAGAGGCTCAGCTACAGTGCTAAGGTGATTTTCATGGTTCTCAGGGGGGAAAAAAATCATTATTATTATTAGAGAACAGGTTTTTATCCATAGAAATCAAATAGCTGGGACAACAAAGACTTCTCCCCATCCATCATTTTGCCCAGACAGCAGGAAAGAAATGGAAAGAACAAGACAGAAAGGTGCAGGACACTCCTTGACATCTCCTCCACAGCCAAAAACCCAAAAAACCACCCAGCCCAAAACCAGGACAAAGCAGTCGAGTTGTTTTTTTCTGGAAGTGTGGGAGGGAAGATCTTTTTGTGGAGCACATAAGGAGAAAATTCTCAGGTCAGAAGCAAAGCAGAGTGCAGATGAATCCAATTTACAGGCAAGGAGAGAAAAGAACAGCAGGCTGTTGCAAAAACACAGCCTCTCTCTGCCAAAATACTCACAGCACGGGGAGATGTTTTTGTCCTGAAAATTTCTGAGCTCTCCCACCCTAACCTGTCATGAAGGTAAGTGGATAATATGCTGCTGACTCCACAAAGACACCACACTGGTTTTCTTTCTGGGGCTTTTGGAGAGTTTCAAATGGCATCCTGCAAGACAGAACCAATCCCTTGCTAAAGATCATTCAGATCTCACTGGTGGCTGGTGAGGGTAAAAAACTGAAGGGTAAATTATTGGAAAATTATTCTGTGAGGACAGGCTGGATGCTGTGGCCTTGGGGAGCAAGGAACTGGAATGCAGGACTCACACTGCACACTAGGAGCTCTTGGCATCACTTCAGTTCTCAAGGCAGTTGAATCACAGAGTCAGGGGTTGGAAGGGACCTCCAAAGATCATCAAGTCCAACTCCCCTGCCACAGCAGGACCAAAACTAGGGTATATCACTCAGAAATGCATCCAGGCCTTGAAGGTCTCCAGAGCAGGAGACTCCACAACCTCTCTGGGGAGCCCCTGCCAGGCTCTGGGACCCTCCCAGTGCAGAAGCTCCTCCTCATGCTGAGCTGGCACCTCCTGTGCTTGAGCTTGAGCCTCCAAACCTTATTTATCTACAGACATTAATTAGATGCCCTCTCTGCCTTCTCCTCTTCAGGCTAAAACCACAATAACACCAAAATCCCCACCACATGGCAGTTGTTTGAGTAGTGGAGAGGTGAAGGTGAAGAGCTGCTCAGGCAGCCTCTCCCCAGCTCTGTACTCCAGCTATCTCCATAGCAACACCAGCCTGGGAGGTGTTTCCAAGCCTCTACGAGCAATTAATTTGCCAGAGGATGGAAACCAATATCCCCATTGTTTTGTGAAGTGTTCTGAAGAAACCATTAATTGGCATCACCAAAAAGAGTTTCTCTTCTAGATAAAAGGGTGGATAACACAAAGGTTTTAGTGAGTGCACTGGGGTTTTCTAGAGAACTTAGTGAGCAATCCAAATACCTGGTGTAAATGTGGAGCAAATTCCTTCCTCCTCACTGCTTCCCCTCCACTACTGCTGGTCTATTTCACCTGAATCTCATCATCAGTAGTAACCTTATTAATTGTTTTTCATTGCTGGCAACTCCTCCTCCCTTCCTCTCTTGTGGTTTCAGAGCCAACCACTCAAGGAACTTCTCATTATCCTAATTTCCTCTCCACAGACCCTAGTCATCTGGTCCTAAATTTATCAGGGTGTTTTACTGGTGCTAGTCCCTCATTCGGTATTCATTTATCCTTTTAATCTCTGCTGGCAGGCGGCTCTCCTGGGAACTGCTGGAGCAAAGCATTGCACACTGACACACTTTGCAGGCTGCCCTAGATTCCCAAGAGGGATGGCGAAGGGAAAACGTCTCAGCGTTTGCCTTTTTCCCCTGCTAATCACTGCGATCATTTGAGAGCTGCCTGTGGAAAAGCAGGGAGGGGCTTCACGGAACGATCAGCGAATGGAAACACCAGGAAGAAAAGTCTTTTTTTTTTTTCTTGATGAGCTTTAAGTATTTCCAATTTGCGTATGTCTGAAGTGTTAGACAGCATTTAAGCCTCTCAGAAATGCTTCCCTGGTAATAGAATCAGAGAATGAATGTCAGGGGTTGGAAGGAACCTAGAAGATCATCTAGTGCAGCCCCCCTGGAGAGCAGGGGGACCCAGAGCAGGGCACCCAGGAACAGATCCAGGGGGGTCTGGAATGTCTCCAGAGCAGGAGACTCCACAACCCCCCTGGGCATGTGAATTCAGACTTTTATAGTTTATCTTAAATAACCTAAATGCTGTCCAGCAGCAGTCAGACCCACTGTAGCTCTCAGTGGCTTCTCACAAAGCCACTATGCCCCAGTGACAAAAAGATGTGCCAGGCAGCTGAATCCCAGCATGATGCCAGTAAGGATTGCTCTTAAGGGGAGAAACACTCAGTTAAATACAGATAAATTTCATTTGCAGGCACTCATTGCCATCAGATCAGGGCAAAAGAGCTTGAATGAAAGCCAATAATACTTTCCTTATAAGAGAAATGTCCTGTAACTGTTTGGAATAAATGACATTATCACAGCAATGAAAAGTCTGGGATATTCAGTCACTTATATTCTTTTTATCAGAGCAAGGACTTTTTGTCTTCCTTCTTCATCTCTTTCACAAACACAATGTAACCCAATTAAGACTGTATCTAAAACTTATCAGCACCTTCTCAGTGAGCTCTGAGAAGGAAATGAGCACACATGTTCAGCTCTGTGTAATGAGGAATTGAAGCAGTACAGAGTATTTTTCTGTTATTAGTGGGAAAGAGCTGATAGTTTTAAAAGATTCTTTCTCTCCAGACATATATAGGTATAGTCATTGATGACAAACATTTGTGTAAATATATATATATATATGCCCATCTCTACACCAACAGAAAAATGCCTCTCATGGGCTACCCTGAATTAAAGAATAAACTATATTTTTTAAACATAAATGCACCCAGAAAAGAACAAACAAACAAAAATATAAGTGTATCAGAATGATCAAATGTTTGCTGTCCAGAAATAAAGCCTCTGGGAGAAAGTCTGACCAGTACTATCCAAATTTCTGCTGTGCCAAGGCTTAAATATGGATGAAGGATTCATGACAGGGGAACAAGACTACCAGCATTTTAACTTAACTGAAAATGTTGTACATTGCCATTGTGACCCCAGAACAACAGCAGGAATTCAAAGGAGAAACTATTTTAGACTTGGACAAGTGAAAGGGAGAAATCTGGACAGTGTAAAATGTCTAATTGCCTCTTGGCTGTGAATACAACTGGAAATTTCCTGTCATTGGAAATTCCCTATTTCCATCTGTAAATTTCTGCTGTTGAACATTTAACTTTTCTTCTGTTTTCACTGAAATCTGTGAATAGCTGCAAGGTGAATTACACAAATAAATAACAAAAGATCCACACAAGTGTTATGCTCTCCAAAAAAATGATTGCAAAGGGAGAACTTCTAGTCTCAAGCAGGATATATAGGAAGACCTCTTAGGTACCTCAGGGCCTGTCCAGCNTGCTGAGCTGGCACCTCCTGTGCTTGAGCTTGAGCCTCCAAACCTTATTTATCTACAGACATTAATTAGATGCCCTCTCTGCCTTCTCCTCTTCAGGCTAAAACCACAATAACACCAAAATCCCCACCACATGGCAGTTGTTTGAGTAGTGGAGAGGTGAAGGTGAAGAGCTGCTCAGGCAGCCTCTCCCCAGCTCTGTACTCCAGCTATCTCCATAGCAACACCAGCCTGGGAGGTGTTTCCAAGCCTCTACGAGCAATTAATTTGCCAGAGGATGGAAACCAATATCCCCATTGTTTTGTGAAGTGTTCTGAAGAAACCATTAATTGGCATCACCAAAAAGAGTTTCTCTTCTAGATAAAAGGGTGGATAACACAAAGGTTTTAGTGAGTGCACTGGGGTTTTCTAGAGAACTTAGTGAGCAATCCAAATACCTGGTGTAAATGTGGAGCAAATTCCTTCCTCCTCACTGCTTCCCCTCCACTACTGCTGGTCTATTTCACCTGAATCTCATCATCAGTAGTAACCTTATTAATTGTTTTTCATTGCTGGCAACTCCTCCTCCCTTCCTCTCTTGTGGTTTCAGAGCCAACCACTCCAGGAACTTCTCATTATCCTAATTTCCTCTCCACAGACCCTAGTCATCCGGTCCTAAATTTATCAGGGTGTTTTGCTGGTGCTAGTCCCTCATTCGGTATTCATTTATCCTTTTAATCTCTGCTGGCAGGCGGCTCTCCTGGGAACTGCTGGAGCAAAGCATTGCACACTGACACACTTTGCAGGCTGCCCTAGATTCCCAAGAGGGATGGCGAAGGGAAAACGTCTCAGCGTTTGCCTTTTTCCCCTGCTAATCACTGCGATCATCTGAGAGCTGCCTGTGGAAAAGCAGGGAGGGGCTTCACGGAACGATCAGCGAATGGAAACACCAGGAAGAAAAGTCTTTTTTTTTTTTCTTGATGAGCTTTAAGTATTTCCAATTTGCGTATGTCTGAAGTGTTAGACAGCATTTAAGCCTCTCAGAAATGCTTCCCTGGTAATAGAATCAGAGAATGAATGTCAGGGGTTGGAAGGAACCTAGAAGATCATCTAGTGCAGCCCCCCTGGAGAGCAGGGGGACCCAGAGCAGGGCACCCAGGAACAGATCCAGGGGGGTCTGGAATGTCTCCAGAGCAGGAGACTCCACAACCCCCCTGGGCATGTGAATTCAGACTTTTATAGTTTATCTTAAATAACCTAAATGCTGTCCAGCAGCAGTCAGACCCACTGTAGCTCTCAGTGGCTTCTCACAAAGCCACTATGCCCCAGTGACAAAAAGATGTGCCAGGCNATATATATATATATATATGCCCATCTCTACACCAACAGAAAAATGCCTCTCATGGGCTACCCTGAATTAAAGAATAAACTATATTTTTTAAACATAAATGCACCCAGAAAAGAACAAACAAACAAAAATATAAGTGTATCAGAATGATCAAATGTTTGCTGTCCAGAAATAAAGCCTCTGGGAGAAAGTCTGACCAGTACTATCCAAATTTCTGCTGTGCCAAGGCTTAAATATGGATGAAGGATTCATGACAGGGGAACAAGACTACCAGCATTTTAACTTAACTGAAAATGTTGTACATTGCCATTGTGACCCCAGAACAACAGCAGGAATTCAAAGGAGAAACTATTTTAGACTTGGACAAGTGAAAGGGAGAAATCTGGACAGTGTAAAATGTCTAATTGCCTCTTGGCTGTGAATACAACTGGAAATTTCCTGTCATTGGAAATTCCCTATTTCCATCTGTAAATTTCTGCTGTTGAACATTTAACTTTTCTTCTGTTTTCACTGAAATCTGTGAATAGCTGCAAGGTGAATTACACAAATAAATAACAAAAGATCCACACAAGTGTTATGCTCTCCAAAAAAATGATTGCAAAGGGAGAACTTCTAGTCTCAAGCAGGATATATAGGAAGACCTCTTAGGTACCTCAGGGCCTGTCCAGCGTTAGCCTTAGGCCTCAGGGCCTGTCCAGGGTCAACTTTAGGCCTCAGGGCCTGTCCAGGGTCAGCCTTAGGCCTCAGGGCCTTTACAGGGTTTGCTTTAGCACAACACTGATACTGACTTGTGAGAAAGTTACTGGGCCTGGAGTTCTGAGGCTGTGGTTGGAATAACACACCCCCTGAATAGCTCGTTATGAGAAATGGGGTGGGCTGAGAAGTTGAGTTGAGCAGGATGAGAAGGAGCAAGTAGTGTGAGAATGCAGGTGTTGTGATAAAGTTGTTAGATACTGGGCACTATAATAAGATGTGTGTACAGAACTTGTAGCCAATAGTAATAGAAAATAGCTCTTATAAAGGAAAAATATATAAGGTGTGTGTGTTCCTGAATAAAATGGCTTCAACTTTGATCACATTGATCTGTGTTGAGTCCATTTCTACAAACTCCAGCGACATACTTCCTGTGCATTTGACTTTTCATAGTCACAGTTGAAAGCAGACAGAGTCACCAAAGTGAAGCAGGCTTCAAACATTTGGAGCTGTGGGTCTGTAATTAAAAAATTAAAAGCCATGTTTGATATCTGAATTTAACTGACACCCCCATCTCTGGCTTCGGGCCGGGCTCCACTGCCCTTGTGGTTTGTGTAACATTAATTGAAGTGCTTCCCTTGAAGGGAAACTTTCTGACAGCTAAGTGAGTAAACAGCTTGGATTCCAGTTCCCTTCAATCACTCTATTGATGTCATACAGTAGGAAGTGATTTGAAATCTAAACTGTCACTAAAGATCAAACCTCAAGGTTAAAAATAAGAGAGAAACAGATATCTGAAGTTTTTTCGCACCACAGAAAAAAAAAAAGGACTGTGCTTTAGTTTTGCCAACTTTGAAACAGATTGGATCACTAACAGGCTGTACTCTACAGAGATGCAAATAAGGAAAACACAGTTAAACAGACTGAGGTAACCTAGAAAAAAAAAAACCAAACCTGAAAAACACTTACAACTAAACATGTTTATAAATTATGACTTGTGCTAGCAATGCTGGTTGAATCTGCTGTAGGTCAGGACAAGGGAGTTTTGGTATGAAACAGGTTACAAAAGATTACAAAATCAGAGCTGTCTAGATAGATAAAATCCAGTGCTGTTTTCACAGTACTTAACTAAGGACGACTGACAAGAGAACTTCTTCATTCATCAACAGACTTTTGCATTTCCCTGCTTTTGCTTTTTACTAAGCAAGCAGAGGAAAGAATTGTTTGAAATATCTGGCTGCATAGAAAACCCCAAACAGATAAAATCCCTAGGTTAGGTCACCCAAAGCCATTTCCACTCTACTCACAGTACCCCAGAACACCCAGGGCGTCATCCTGACATTTTGAGTGGAAGACAATTTTAACTATCAGTACATGAAATCCAAGTGGAAACCCCTTTTATTCAAAGTATTAATTTGACTGTAATTGAGAAAAGTGCTTTTCCAGAACATACCTCCTACCCATATATGCTGTGAAGTGAGTTTTAAGGAAACATATATTTAAATGAGAGAACAGAAACATACAGATGTTTTCTCAAAATGAAATCAATGTTTCTTACTTCCTTAACTGGTAATAAAATTAATTGGCTTCCAAGTATTTGGCTGGAACCTGTGGGGACTTTGCCTGCTTTGATTTGCAACATGTTGACTTCTGCAGTGACATCACCAATGGGATCCATAAAACAACATTTCTTTATTACTCTGTCTTATCTCCCTCAGTTTGAGCACTATATCAGGAATCACCAGGACCATATCTCAGAAGCAGTGCACCAACACTTTGGCCTTTTCAAAGCTTAGGATCTGTATCAATTTATTTTGCTTTTTAGAACAGAAATTCTTTACTGGGTGGAGCAAAAAGTCTTCACCACTCAGCGAGGGAGGTGCAGAAAGGTACCCTGACTGTTCTTTCTCCTTAGGAACCAGGGAAATCACTACTATCAAAAACTTAATTAAAGACTATTAAATAACATGGAATAAGACTGAAAAGAAGTGATTTTTTTCAAATATAAAAAATGCTATTTAGGTTCACATTTCTGGCTGACAGATTATCTGTTGAGAGGGGAAGCCAATTAGCCTACAAGAAATATTGCACAGTACCACTGGCAAGAATTTGTGTCTGAGTTGCCTTCCAATGTGACTGCTTTAGGTGAACAATAATAAAAGTTTCTTTCTGTGCTTAAGAGCTTCACTCAAACTTTGACAACCAAAAAATCACCCAAGTTTCACAGTGTAGAATTAATGCAGCTATTGGGATTTTTATATATTTTTATATATGTATAATAACAGACCCTTTAATTTCACAAGTCACTAGAATAAACATGTGTCACAAAGAAAAGAAATGAAAATTTCTTCCCATTATCATCCCTCTCTCCCTTATTCAACTGCAAGAATATTAATAGCAGATGGCAAAGCAAAAAGTCTCCTTTTATGTGCACAGCTGCACAGTCACATAGTGAACTTCAGCTAAAGTCTTGATGCAGTAACAACCTTCCACTGCTTCATGAAGGGATTTTAAACCCTAGAAATCAACACCAACAAGATGCTTTGTGGATTAAAAATCATAAAGAATTTCCTTCCACTTCAGCACAACTCAAAGTCCCAAGGGAAATATCTTTTTCTGTGAAGTTTATTTATGTTTCTCCTCACCTCCCACCCAAGGGAAGCTTGGAAAGGACTTGAACCCAAGCCCTGGCAGGAGCACAGTCAGTGAAACACTGCTTGGTGGTGATTTATACATCTGGCTGAAAATCCAACCACTGGATGTCACTGTTACTCCACACGAAGTGAGGAAATACAGCCATGAGCCACCATCACCATCTAGGAGCTGTCTACTGCTAACTCCTCCAGAAAATTCAAAGCAACTTGGAAAAATAAAGTGAATTTCTAAGTCAGAAGGAGTATGAAGAAAAATCAGGCTTGGCAAACGAAGCCTTAGGGAGCTCTTAGTGCAAAGTGCCAATGGTGGCCTGTGTCACTATGGCAAATTTGGGCTTTGAAAGAAACAGAAGGTTGGATTTTCCAGCTCCCCAAAATTTCTCATCAGTCCTCAGCTACCTATCCTGAGTAAATAGCTTTCAGTTCCATTCGTTTTCCCAAGAGTAAGTTGGTTTTCCAGTGCTGTGAGCTGCTTTAAGCTGCTTCACATTGCATTGTAAATGGAAATGTCAATATTCTTAAAAAAAAAAAGAAAATAAAATAAATAATAGGGATGTTTAATCTCTCTAGAATGCAAAATAATCCCCTGCTTGACCTCAAGTGATCTTCTCTGTGCCAGTCTTAAACATGAAACTGCTTTCATCTACTGGGTATGGCAACCAACTCTTTCTTCTTCCTTTTTTTTTTTGTATCATACATCACCAAGAAATTGTTTTATTCTTATTTTAACCTCCTCACCTGTCTGCTTTACAATCATTTCAACTTTCTTCTCAAACTTTGATGATTTCTGAGCCTCTTACTGCTTTCAAATGAAAAGAAAGTGTTAGGAATGAAAATCAGAATTTCATACTGCCTAAAATATGCAAGAATAAATACAAAAATTCTGTTCCTAGGCTTCCTTAATTACAGTGTCTAATTTCTATTTGATAACACAGCAGAAAACGAGTTTTTAAAAGTCATCCACACCTTTTCCAGTTCTGCTTTGCAGCTAAATATACAGAAAACACTGATTTTGTTTACCCTTGTTAAACCAGGATCTCTGTACTACCAACATGAGCTGTGGGGAAATGAGAGCTCCACAGAGAAATTCAGATTTAGTTCAGTGCCCATATTTGCAGTCAATATGTGAATCTGTTACTATAGTTAGATGGGATGTGGCTATAGTTAGATGGAATGTGATTTGATGGTGGTGCTGCTCATGTACTATAATTTGTTTTGCTTCTAATTAAAGCTGTAAAAAAAACTTAAGAACATATCTGTACAATCAGGAAGAGTTGATATAATATAGGAGATATATATAGGAGAAAACCTCCTATAGCATATTACCAGATGGTGCAAAATACTGAAATTTCTCAGTACCTTGAGGCAATTCCTGGCCTTAGATAAGTCCTAGTTTGATGATTTTTTCTTCCCCTTTAATCTTTTCACACTGCCTTCAAACAGTTCCATCTCTCAGGGCTCCTGGTGCTGCTGCAGAGCAGCTCTGACATTGCAAAGGGTATTTTCTATTGATGGACTGTAAGGAAACCAGAGTGTGAGGCTGCATTGTCTCCAGCCTTCTTAATGGGATTGCTGATTAAACTGAAGGTAAACATATTAAGAATGACAATTTCCATCCAATCATCCCATGGAGGAAAGGACAGGCCCTCCTTGCAAAGTCAGACAGCACAGCAAGGTTGTGTGGAGCAGGGTTCTCACCTTGGGGCTGTCAGCACTGAGACCATCTCTTCACCAACAGGTACCACAGAGTGCCAGGGGTTGGGAGAGACCTGGAAAGATCATCCAGTGCAACCCCCCTGGAGAGCAGGGGCACCTAGGAACAGATCCAGGGGGGTTTGGGATCTCTCCAGAGCAGGAGACTCCACAACCTCCCTGGGCAGCCCCTGCCAGGCTCTGCCACCCTCACTGGGAACAAGTTTCTCCTGGGGTTTCCCCTCAACCTCTTGTCCTGACACTGGGTGCTTATTCCTGTGAACACCTTCACTGAAATGACTGGGAGTACTCAAGCAAATAAAGCTCTGAATGCCTTCAATTGCCTGAGTCTTGAGGTCTACAGGTGCATAAATGTAGATCATTACACCCACATGGAGTCCCCTGACTTCCCCCCCAAAAATCTCTTTTTTAGGTGAAATGATCTGCCCACGCTGTTCTTTTTTTAAAGATTAGAGATGCACTTTGTGGAAAAAACAGAGCAGAGAATTCCTCTGAAGTTCCACAAGGAATTATTTGCTTCTTCTTCACACAGATAAGGAGAAACTGACATAAAGACACAATGGAAGTGCCAAAATCCAACTGATTAAGTTTGACTCAACTCCAATTTACAAATAATACTACTAATAATAGTTCCATTGCAAAGCATCCCTTAAAACTGTCCACAGAGTGTTGTTCTGATTAATTCCAACAGAAATCCTTATGGATACTGTGGCTAATGCTTTAGTGGCTACTAATTTAAAGAAAATTTTGGTCTGGCAATTAAATTAGAACTGCTTTGGAGAGTGGGTGCAATATTAGCTCTGTTAATGGCTCACCTGGACTAATGACCATGACTATTCTGCTTCTGCATCAGACACAATAATAGTGGTCTGTTTTAATTTGATGCTGGATTCACTTTGGATCCACATTTTCTGTTGGTTCTCTTATCTCTTATGGGATCTTGGAACTTACCAATTTCCACCCCTGGATGAGAAAAGCTCTGTTTGTAGGTAAGACATGTAGGTGAAGATGGCTGACAAGTAATTTATCCTGTAACATCTTTAGGCAAGAATCACTTCTGTGTTTTGCACTGCAAAGTCTTCCAGGCAGCAATGAAAATCTCTACAAACAGCTGACAGTGTCTTGTTACTGCAGAAAAAAAACCCTGAATGTGTATTCTTTTTTTCTCTAAGGTGAAAGATCTGCTTAAGAATCTCTAAGAAACACATGAATTCTCAAAACAAATGGGAATTGGTGGGGAAATTCTGGTTCTAATAATTGAAGAGGTCAAATGTTAGTTAATACAGCATCAATCCCAAGCAACAAAACAATCAGCTAGAAAAAAAATAAAGGAAAAAGTAAAATATCATATAGGATTTAATTAGTAGAGAATGAAAAGTGAGGAATTTAATTAGGCAGTTCAGCCTGGTACTATGGGAAATTTATTCTGTCAGAGAAATATTGTTTCATTCTCTGAGATGAAATTTGGTAGCTGACAAAGAAAACTCTGTTTATATTCACCATATTTCATCTTAGTAAAGCATCTTCCTTGATACTTTACAGCATTTGCACTGATAATAATTCATAAGGAATTAATTAGGATGGGCACAGTGATAAAGTGATGCAGCTCCAATGCTCTTCTAGGGCTGCAAAACAGCCCATAATAGAAATTGTTCCTTATTTATTATTCTATACAATATAAAAATATTAATCATAGAGAGTTTTTATTGCATTGTTGCTAGATCTCTAAAGTAGAGTTATGAAACCTGTGGAAAAAAAAAGAAGAAACATTAGGAAGGAACCAAGGACATCTGAAGAGAGAAATCCAGGCTGAGAACTGTTTGAGGAATTATCTGGAGAGAGATTTCTTCCAGAAAAAANAAAAAAAAGCACTTAGATGTGGAAAAATATTTTTGGGCAACTTACAGTAAATTATAATATATTATACATGATATATATGAAATCAGAAAATATCACTGAGAAATATCCTCTGTATAAAAGTCTGTTCAAGCAGCAAGCAGGAAAACACAGCACACCACAGCTCTGAAAAGAATAACCTGATACGACAGAAAATGCTGTGAAAACACACCTCTGGAAAAAGAAAACATCAACAAAATGCTTTAATTTTATGCTTTTAATTTTAAAATGATTTAATTTTAAAAGTGGTTGTCTAGGTCGTTCATATAGGTCATTCAAGGCAGTTAAAAGATAAAAATATATTTATTTTTAATGCTCTGTGATTCCACACATCCCTCAGTTTTGCAGTAGGCAGGCACAGACAACAGTGCTAATTCCAATGTTAATTACTGATTTCATAAGTAATCTGATGGGGAAACAAGATTAATTAAATTCACAGATAATGCTAAATTGGAAGTTGCTGTAAGCACTAATGGGATTTGGGATCTAATGCTTTACTAAAAGGAACTCTTCTCCAGACCTGAGGATCATCTGCTCTTGGTGTTTTCTAGTTAATTGAAAGTTAAGATTTTTAAGTTCTCAACATCACCCACTTTATATTATGAAAAAAAAAATATTTGGAGGAAATGCACAAAAGTGGATGAAAAGGTTAATTTTAATTAATTTAATTTAATTTAAATTTAATTTATGGTTATTTTTAATCCAGAATTTCACATCAAAATGTGTAGAAAAGGGTGTTCAAGGAGATATTATCAGACATAAAAATTAAGAATATTCACATTTCTAATAGTAAAAAACAGATATTGAGGAACTAGCCAGACTAATATCTCTCCAACCATTAAATTTCTCTGTATTGTGCTACATTTAATTGCACTGTTGACTAAGAGTTAATATTAGTTAATAGACTTGTTATCTTTTTCATTAGTGCTCATGATGCTAAACTGGACAGTTGCCATTCCTACTTTACATTCTGTGTACTAAATATATTTAATCTGTTCCTTGTTGTCAAAAGAACTCTGGGAAAGAAAAATGAGTTAAAATATCTAAATGAACACAGCCCATTTAAGAAATTATTATCAAATACTGAAGAATAATCCCAGTTTGAAGGCTTTTGCATCCAAAGAAGTGAAACCACCACTTCCCAAGTGTTTAAGTGATACAAAATGCTGACAATATTCCAAAAAAATATTCCAACCTGTTTCTTTAATGCTCTTTTTCTGACAGTTCATCACAACTGCATCCATTTCAAAGGCTTCTGCTCCCCACACAGAATTAAAGAGCTGCTACAGATGTCCTTTGAACAAGAGCTGCCATCAGTGGGATGGGAACACACTCAGCCTGGGGCCTGGAATCAAACAGTCCCCCAAAAGAAACATTAGGAAGGAACCAAGGACATCTGAAGAGAGAAATCCAGGCTGAGAACTGTTTGAGGAATTATCTGGAGAGAGATTTCTTCCAGAAAAAAAAATAGAACAGGCATGGTTTACACTATAAAGCATCTTCCCCCCAGCATGGTCCGGGGCATCACATCTTCTAGTTTCAGTCCCAACAGCCAAACCCTGACCTTCTGCAAGTAAAAGCAATCCAGAGTGACATGATTTTGATTGACACTCCTCCCCTGTGGCAGCCTGTGGAGGTGTCTGTCACACAAACAGCTCTCATGTCAACGAGCCAGTGCCGTTGTCTCTGCAGCCAGCTTTTCTGCACCTGCTTCCCAAGGATGACACCACTTTACGTTGAATTCCTGAGCTTTCAGGTGTCAGTGTGCCTTGCAAAGTGACCTTGTTTGCCTAGGTTAGCAGCACAAGTGGATGCTGGTGGCCTAGATAAACAAAGGGATGCTGTATTGTTCTCAGCCTGAGGGTAAAAGCAAACAGGACAGAAGCCCAGCTGCCAGAAATCAGAGGGAATACAGAAATCCCTTTGGACATTTGAAAAAGAGACACAAAATCTAATAGAAGATGCTGTTCACCACATGGGGGGGAAAAAGGAGCTCTGAAGCTAGAAAACAAAGGGGATAAACAAAAGACAAGAGCTGCCACATGTGGCTGCTGTGTAGAGCTGATCCCATTTTGTACAGGGAGTCAGCACCACTCCAGGAATGCAGAATGCAATGCCCAGAGGAAGGCTCCCCAGGACCACAACAAAGAGTTCACAGGGAGGGGGAACACAGAAGATACAGAGCCCACAAAGACCCAGGAGCTCTTTCAGAAGGAACAAAACGAGGGAGAAAGATGGGAAAGGAAACCAGTGATTTACAGTGCTCTGTACCAGGAGCATTGAAAAAGAAAAGAAGAAAAAAAAACCCCATCATTCTGTTTTACCTCAGCGTGTCACTCCCAGTGTCCCATCACAATCTCCAAACACTTCTCTCCCCCATGTAAATGTCAGGGAACAAAGACACTCTATTTCAAGGTAGCCAGTTTGTTTCTAGGACATGTACGTGGTAAAAGAAAAGTACACAGGGTGGCAGAACGTTAATCACTCCCAACCTGCAAAGAGAAGAAGGCCAAAAACACTGTGTCCCCAGCAAATCTGTCTCTGAAATCCACCCCGTGGTGATATTTGTTGTACCTTGGCTTCTTTTTGGTATTTTTTTAAAGCAATGAAAAAAAACAGAGGGACTGGAGCCATCCAGAGGGACCTGGAAAGGGTGAAGTGGCTCAGGTGAACCACGTGAGGTTCAGCAGGGCCAAGTGCAGGGTCCTGCATCAGTGCAGGCTTTAAGCTGGAAAAGGGGAGATTTAGGTCAGATATTAGGAAAAAGTTCATTAATCTGAGGGTGATGGATCACTGGAATGGGTGCCCAGAGAAGTGGTGGAGGCCCCATCCCTGGAGACTTTCAAGGCCAGGCCTGGTGAGGCTCTGAGAAGGCCAGGCCTGGTGAGGCTCTGAGAAGGCCAGGCCTGGTGAGGCTCTGAGCAGTCCGACCTACTTAGAGATGTTTTTGAAACTGCATCTTTAAAACACACAAAGGATAAGATGGGAAAATGAAGTTTTAGGCAGTTTGATCCTCATCACTTACCCATATCCTGAGGGCATCTCTGCTGCAGCAGGGCACAGATGCCTGAAGGTAGTGTTAAGACAACAGGGTGCCTGCAGACTGCTACAGTGAGTTTCTCCTGCTGCAAGATGTTGTTATGAGGAAAAGTTGCCTTACAAAAGGATTTAGAAGTGAAAAAAAATAAATAAATAGCATCATAAAGTTCACTAGTTCAGTATTTGAGTGCACTAAGGAGTACATGCAGGTGGCAGTCCTTGCACTTCATCCACACTGAATTAAAAGCAAATAATGCAGGCTGGATCTTTGGAAATCCTAAAAGAATCAGAGTTATCCAGTTATTATGTATTGTGATGTCTGAAGTAGCATAAAAATGCTTATTACAAGGTATTTAATGTACAGAGAATCCACTGCCATGTCAAGATTCCTGTTATGAACATCAACAGAAAAAAACCCCAGCACCATATGAAACTGTAGAACAAACATTTGGCTCATTGCTTCAAGGTTCATGGGTAGTTTAATGATGGATAATATGCTCCTTTTGTGTTTTCATTAGCCTTGGGCTTGTCAAATCTACTCTGAAAAGGAAATGTATGGGAAACTGTTAGGTTTAAAAATGAAATTCAGTGATCACAACAGTTTAGACACATATCTGTATTCCAGTCAGCAAGCAAATGCTGAATTTATCATTTAAATAATGTCACTTTGCACAAGTACTAATCAAAATATGTGTCTCTCATATAAACCTTGTTGTGAGGGAAAGTGGGGATTGTAAAATGAAGTATCAGAAGTGTGCTGTGCTTCCCACCTTGCTGAAAGATGTCTGAATTATCAGCAGCAAAAGGTGTCTAAGCAGGAACCTGAACACTGCCATGACACTGAATGCCTTTAAGGGCTAAACTCAGTGCTGTGATGCAGTGAGAACCTGGGAAGCCTCAGATCCCACTCCTTACAGGTAGTAAGATGCAATCCTTAGAAGCTATGACATGTTAGCACACAGAACAGCTCCTGGTGCCCCTGAAGGGATTGCTGGTTGCCTCAGGGCACAGGCAAACCTAAAGCCATATTTTCTGATAGAGGCAGAAAATGCTTTTTCTGACAGAATCAATAAGCAAAATCCAAATGTGCTTGTTCTGCAGCCTCGGAGGGATTCTGAATAAATCCACCCAGATCATCATGACAGCAAATAAGGAATGTGTATCTCTTCAGTCTGCCACACTTTTGTTCCAGATGGATGGAGGGAGGAAAGAGAGGAGGAGACTCTTTTAAATCACCATTCACTATATAGCTTTAGTACCTATGCTCTCTTCTCAGGGGGCTTTCATGGCAGAGATCTGAGTATGAGAAAAGTTATGCAACAAAAAAATAATCAAGACTAGGCAACCACACCCAAATCTTGATATATTTACATGTAAATATTTTTTTTCCCCCCCAAACTAACCCTAACATTTTAACTATTTCATCAGCTCCAACTGGCTTCCTAAAAGAAGCTTTTCTGTGCTGCTGGGTTGGAGACAACACAGAAGGGTGTGATGACTTAATTAGGAAAGGATGGCCAACAGGGAATGGCCAAAGAATTGTTCAGATGAGACTGAAAATCAGAAAGCAGCACTGTAGCCAGTCTGTGAGTAAACTGCCATCAAACAGATGCAGCTCTGCTCAGGGTGAGCAGAGCCACCAGGGAAGGAATTTCACTGCCAGCAGCACAGAGAAGCAGTGCCACAATAATGCTGGGTGCCCACCATGGCAAACACCAACAGGAGCATGGGGAATCAAGATAAAGAGCAGAAGGTGGTGTGGAATATTTCATAAGAGATTTGCTGCATCATTAATCTGTTTTCTCCTCCCTTTTGTACTGCTGGATACCTCCACAGAGTAGATTTTGTCCTGTATGACAGCTATGAAACAGCAGAGAAAACAATGTGGGACCTCAGCAGTGTCTATCAAGGAGGAGTTGGGGGAGGATGGAGCCAGACTCTGCTGAATGATGAAATGATGAAAGAGGAGCTCCCAGGATTTTTCCACTCTGCTGGAGAGGTTGGATCCTGCAGCTTTCAGAGCCTTGCTGGAGTGGCCATGACTTCAGGGCATGGGCAGCTCCTGACAGAGATGTTTACAACTGACCATGGCTGGAAACAAGGATACTTCTTGTGCTTTAACCTTTTCACTCACCATTTTGCCTTCAAGGCTTCACTCAGCCCTTTGGCACACCTGCTCCCTCTAACTACTACAGAGAACATCAAGTGAAGGGATTGAAGATGTGAATTAATTATGCTGCTAGGAAGCTACCAGGGAAAATGCCAGTGCAGATTGCTGATGGTGCCTCAGGGGACAAAATGTCAGAAGGAAAGTAGCAGCAACATGTCAGGCTTGTCATGTTTCCAAAGCTTGACACAACACATTAGAGGGATGGAAGATAATAAGCTTTAATACAACCACAAAGCAAAACCCTGTTGCTTCAAGGAGAGGTTTATGTGAGAGCAGAGCCACATTTGGGGGTGATGAGATGCTCTGGGATTCTCCACTGAGAGCTCCTGCACGCTGAGAAATCTGCACAGGAGATGGAGATGTTGAGACAACTTTAATCTGTAAACATCACCTGTGATAAGCAGGGAAAGTGTAGGTTAGTGGTGACAAGCTCAACTTCAGGTTGTCTGCTTTGACCTGGATGTCAGCAGAAAAAAAAAAGCTATTTGAGGGTTCTTCAGTATGCAGAGAATAGCTGAAACAATTTTTAACTGCTGGGTTAATTTTGTACACTTGCCTACTTCTGCCTCAGATTTTTTTTTGCCTCCAGTCTTCATTACTGGGTTTTGATAACAGCTTCCAGCCCACCACTTCCCAAACCTATAAAAAGAGCAGTACTTGTAATTTTTTCCAAGGTAAAAGAACTTTTCAGCTGCCATTTAAGCAGCCATGGAACCAGTTTTCCTTTGTGATATATGCTAGGAAAAAAAAGTGTGTGTTGGACATCCCCCCAGGCTCAGGGACTGAAGAACAGGAAAACTATAAAATTACATCCTTTTTTTGGCCAGCCTGAATAAAATGTTATCTGCTTTGCATTGCCATCTTTTTCATGAATAGCTAAGCAAAACACTTTTTACTGACTGCTGTAAATAAATAAAAAAAAGGAAATAAATGCTTTGTACATGTGTGTTTATTTTTTTTTTAATGTTAAAATTAGTGTTTCTTTGTGCTGCTTCAAATCCTCAAATGTAATAGTTTGTAAAATAAAAAATAAATAAAATAAAATCAAGAGCTAAAGCTTTTCTCACAATAGCCTGTCTTCCTTCTGCAAAGGCCACTGGTTATTAATTTCAGTGAAAAGTCAAGAGAAAATGGGAAAGAAAAAGGGTACCTAAATTCACCATACATGAAGACAGAACATTTCAATCAAAAGCCAAGGCAAGGTATGAACAAAAAGCAAAATGAGTGAGTTCAGTGTCCTGAAATACACAGAATAATTCAGGGCATCAATTTTACACCTATGTTAAGTACTAAAATAAGTAAAATTTCTGTCACAACTGTCTCATAGTAGCTGTTACTGAAACATCACATTGATCTGATACTTGAACTTGAGTTAAATCTGTTTTTTTCTGGATTATTAAATCATTAATAAAAACATATCCTAGAAAACACAGATGTATCCTTGATTTGTATTTAAAAGAAATATAATCCAGGAAAGAATAAGATCTGTACCATGCATCCCCTTACATATCACTGCACCAGATCTCAGTTTTGCAAGCAACAGANGGATGGCCAACAGGGAATGGCCAAAGAATTGTTCAGATGAGACTGAAAATCAGAAAGCAGCACTGTAGCCAGTCTGTGAGTAAACTGCCATCAAACAGATGCAGCTCTGCTCAGGGTGAGCAGAGCCACCAGGGAAGGAATTTCACTGCCAGCAGCACAGAGAAGCAGTGCCACAATAATGCTGGGTGCCCACCATGGCAAACACCAACAGGAGCATGGGGAATCAAGATAAAGAGCAGAAGGTGGTGTGGAATATTTCATAAGAGATTTGCTGCATCATTAATCTGTTTTCTCCTCCCTTTTGTACTGCTGGATACCTCCACAGAGTAGATTTTGTCCTGTATGACAGCTATGAAACAGCAGAGAAAACAATGTGGGACCTCAGCAGTGTCTATCAAGGAGGAGTTGGGGGAGGATGGAGCCAGACTCTGCTGAATGATGAAATGATGAAAGAGGAGCTCCCAGGATTTTTCCACTCTGCTGGAGAGGTTGGATCCTGCAGCTTTCAGAGCCTTGCTGGAGTGGCCATGACTTCAGGGCATGGGCAGCTCCTGACAGAGATGTTTACAACTGACCATGGCTGGAAACAAGGATACTTCTTGTGCTTTAACCTTTTCACTCACCATTTTGCCTTCAAGGCTTCACTCAGCCCTTTGGCACACCTGCTCCCTCTAACTACTACAGAGAACATCAAGTGAAGGGATTGAAGATGTGAATTAATTATGCTGCTAGGAAGCTACCAGGGAAAATGCCAGTGCAGATTGCTGATGGTGCCTCAGGGGACAAAATGTCAGAAGGAAAGTAGCAGCAACATGTCAGGCTTGTCATGTTTCCAAAGCTTGACACAACACATTAGAGGGATGGAAGATAATAAGCTTTAATACAACCACAAAGCAAAACCCTGTTGCTTCAAGGAGAGGTTTATGTGAGAGCAGAGCCACATTTGGGGGTGATGAGATGCTCTGGGATTCTCCACTGAGAGCTCCTGCACGCTGAGAAATCTGCACAGGAGATGGAGATGTTGAGACAACTTTAATCTGTAAACATCACCTGTGATAAGCAGGGAAAGTGTAGGTTAGTGGTGACAAGCTCAACTTCAGGTTGTCTGCTTTGACCTGGATGTCAGCAGAAAAAAAAAAGCTATTTGAGGGTTCTTCAGTATGCAGAGAATAGCTGAAACAATTTTTAACTGCTGGGTTAATTTTGTACACTTGCCTACTTCTGCCTCAGATTTTTTTTTGCCTCCAGTCTTCATTACTGGGTTTTGATAACAGCTTCCAGCCCACCACTTCCCAAACCTATAAAAAGAGCAGTACTTGTAATTTTTTCCAAGGTAAAAGAACTTTTCAGCTGCCATTTAAGCAGCCATGGAACCAGTTTTCCTTTGTGATATATGCTAGGAAAAAAAAGTGTGTGTTGGACATCCCCCCAGGCTCAGGGACTGAAGAACAGGAAAACTATAAAATTACATCCTTTTTTTGGCCAGCCTGAATAAAATGTTATCTGCTTTGCATTGCCATCTTTTTCATGAATAGCTAAGCAAAACACTTTTTACTGACTGCTGTAAATAAATAAAAAAAAGGAAATAAATGCTTTGTACATGTGTGTTTATTTTTTTTTTAATGTTAAAATTAGTGTTTCTTTGTGCTGCTTCAAATCCTCAAATGTAATAGTTTGTAAAATAAAAAAAAAAAAAAAAAAAAAAAAAACAAAAAAAAACCACAAACGGAAAAACACACGTTTAAAACCCAAGTCCCTAAAA
>VYZU01068889.1:70787-84693 GCA_013401355.1 Ceyx cyanopectus | reverse complement strand
ATGCAAAAAAAAAAAAAAGAATTTAGAAGTTTTGTTCAGTTCATTCTGCCATGAAATGATCTCAAATGATTTCAATCTGTGTCAATCACTGTAGTAAAGGCTTTCCAGGTGGCAGGAGGCTTTGTGACTACACTCAACTCACATGCTATGGCACTGGGATGAATTTATTATGATTTTTATTATGATTTTTATTTCTAGATATTCTTAACATACTCTAAGCTAATTTTAGGAGTAGATCTCACAATATGAGTCTCTTTCCTGCTGATCTGGCCTGTGCTCAGCTTTGGCCTCTAGCCTGAATGGCAGTGTGACAGGGTGCATCAGTCCTAACACCAGTCAGATGCTGGCCAAGAGGGACACGAAAAAGAGAACATATTACTCAAAATGTTGGCTATATTTGGGTTTTTGCCTGTGGTATCAATCCCTTCCCTTCTCTTTTCAAATTTCACCAGCCACGAGGCACTTCTGGAATAAGTAAACAATTCCATGGTGAATTAGGCCATCACATCTCTTTTGTGGAAAACTCTAGGTCTGCAGAGCACTGGTATTTCATTTTCAGCTTGGTTTTTAGCATTGCAGCCTCAACCACACTAAAGATTAATTAATAATTATATTACTTATTTAGTAATATAGTTGTCTGGCAATTTATTAAAAGGTTTTCATCCTTTTAATAAGCCAAAGAAACAGAATTATAGAATTGGAAGGGACCTAGAAAGATCAGCTAGTCCAACCCCAAAAAGTTATGTTCAAAGTGGCTTGGTGTTAGAAAAATAAATCCACAGAAGGAATTGTCTCCAGCTTTTTGTTTCACTTACAGCACAGGGTTTTCCTGCAGATCCTGCTTTTTCAGTCCAGGGGTTCATGATAATATTATGAGTTATAAGCTGAATATGCTGATCAAGTTACTTAAAAGTTTCAGAGAAATTGTAAAAAAAGGAAATAAATCCATTTGGCTATAATTCAGATAAGGCTGAACTTTATTGTTGCTGTTCTACTTCACACCAATTTTTGTTTCCTGCTTAAAAATCCTGAAGATGCAGTGAGAATTTTTCTTTACATCATAAAAAATAAATTTCTTCTGAAAAAAGATTTAAACTTCCCATCAAATCCATCTACAGTTGTCTGCAATATTTTGAATATCCATTAACCAATAATGGATTAGAGTTTTGCTTTGGAAATATATTGTCAGCAACAATAAAGTTNTGGAGCAGGAGCATACAGCCACACCAGCCTGTAGCTGTGTCCAACACATGTACACAGGCTAAAGGAGTGAGAATTGCTGAGGAGGAGGAGGGTTAACACCTTCACATAGCTCAAGAGCTGCTGATCGTGCTGTGTAGATGCACCAGCCTGTTTGGCACCAGCTTCGTTATCACATAACCACTGGGCAGTGTGGAAAAGCTTGTGGCAGATTGTTCCCAAAGTCTCACCCAGAACATGGCTGCTCATGCAATTTTTAGAGCTGTAATTTTTGCAAGCTGTGCAAGCTTATCCGATTTTGCAAGTCCACCTTGGGTCAGCCACTGCCCTCACCCACTTAATCCCTCAAGTGAAGCTTTCTTCAACAAAATCCTGGCTTTTATATTCACAAAGTGAACTCTATGGACTGTGCAAGCAGAGCAGCTCTAGAAAAGACTTCTAAAATTGTATTTGTTGAAGCCTGGAAATTAACATTCATCTCACTTAGAGGACCAAGGCAAAGTTTCACAAACACATGCCCATTTTAACCTGAAAGAGAGAGCTGGTGATATCGTTCTGTGTGAAATTCCCTTATTTTATAATCATATAATTCAGTGTCTTTCTACAGCTTCTGGACCATGATGGACTCATTTACCTTTTGAGCAGTGCAGCCCACCTTGCAGAGGAACACAGCTCTGGGATGTGCTCTTTACTCCCCTCTCCAAGGAACTAACTTTTGTGAGATGGAGAAAATAAACATCATCTTCCAATCCACATTTGATCCTCCAAAGGGCTGCACACACTAAGTGTTGCTATTCCAAAGCACAGAGAGGCTCTAGGAAAAGCTGCCAGAAACTTGGTTTTCCTTTGGCTTTGATTTAGACACTAGAAATACAGTTTTTTTTCAGTTCTTGCTCTTCTGGAGGCTTCCCTGAGGCTGATTTTTTTCTGCTCAGACAGGTCAATTATGTTGCCTTCAAGAAGTTCAAACCATGGACTGGGGCAGATCAAACACAAACTCTCATCTCAAGAGAAGGTTATTCCAGTCAATAGTTCACATTTATACTCAGTCAATAGTTCACATTTCCATTAGAAAAAAAACCAAAGTGGTAATATACTAAATATATATAATTTTTAGCTAGCATTCCCATCATTTGGCACTTTTTTTCCATGCTGGAAGTTGGCATGCAAAACTTCTTTCTGCCATCCTCCCCTGAATAACCAAGGGAAAAAATCTAATATATCACATAGAACTTCTGCATTCAGGTGAAACAAATACACAGCTGTAAAAAAAAATCAAAAATAATCCAGCAACAAGGCAGTGATTGAAAATATTGGGTTAAAAATGTTTTTCTACAGATGACATTATTTCCTTACCTCACACCAGGTCAAGTNAAAAGCAGTTTTATATCATCCTGCTGGAGTTTCCAGCAGACATTTTATTTTCTCTTTGTCTTGACATTGACATTCAAGATTAGTTCCATTTTTTTCTCCCTAATTAGCTTTTCCAAGACAATTGTATATTTGAAACAAATAGAATCCTTTCCTTCAGGGCATCAGTAACTTAATCTGTCCAATTTCCTTTCAATGGACACTGAAAACAAAGCAAAACTCAGTGGGGAATTAAGAACTATGTGCCAGAAAAATGGAAAAAGCAATATGTAAATAAATTCAACATAGNCTTTTTTTCCATGCTGGAAGTTGGCATGCAAAACTTCTTTCTGCCATCCTCCCCTGAATAACCAAGGGAAAAAATCTAATATATCACATAGAACTTCTGCATTCAGGTGAAACAAATACACAGCTGTAAAAAAAAATCAAAAATAATCCAGCAACAAGGCAGTGATTGAAAATATTGGGTTAAAAATGTTTTTCTACAGATGACATTATTTCCTTACCTCACACCAGGTCAAGTAACAGATTGAGACATTCTCCTGAGAAACTCTTAAGTGAAATGCACTAAGAACATTCACAGAACATAATTCAGAAGTATTTAAGTTGCCAAGAATGACAAGAAAATATCAACTCCACCAATCTTTCCATTAGTGGCAATGAAGAATAAGCAATGCTGAAAAAATNACAGCAAGGAAAATATAGTAATGAAAAAATCCTTTAAGCCACCTTGTTAATACCTGACAGAACTGCCTGCTCACATTAAAGTCTGTTTGCCTTTCAAGGGAGGTTAAGGCACTAAATTTAGACAAAACTTAGGATTTTGATATTCACAACAACAACAACACTGAGTGATTAGCATAAAATCATTTGGAATATCTCAAAAAATCTGACTTTCCAGTCACTTTCTCCATCAGTCTTCTTTGTGACTCCAAAGATTTTTTGTTTTTAACATTTTGATCATTCTACAAAGAAATAGTCCCTGACAGAACTCTTTGCTTTGCTGATATCTGAAATTAAAACAACAAAAAAATCAATAATGCTAAGGAGACAATGACAAGATTATGATGATAAACTGTTATGACTTTGGAGATGAAGGTTACACTCATAAGCTTCATCAATAAAAGTCACTTTTGGAGCAGCTTTTAGCTTCTGCTCAAGTCACTAAGGAAATCATTTCAGCTCTTTATCTAAAAATTCTGGAGAATTTAATTGAAAACAATAAAATTTGTGGTGTATCCACTACCAGAAAAAAAAAAAAAGAGCTCTACAGAATTTTTTGTTATGACTGCAGACACGCAGACTTCCATCCACAGTACTCATAGATCCATGGGGGGGTGTCCTGGGTGTATATTAATATACAGACATTTTAGAATTTCTTCCTGAGTGGATTTCCACTTCATCTGTGCCACTGAGAGTTCAGAGAGGTACTTACTGATGTGTAGAGGAAACCTTCTCCATTTAGGGCTATATACAACCCAGTCTTTACACCCTGGATAGCAACAACTCGCAGCCCCACTGGTATAAGGTTGAATAAGGCTGTGGAGAAAACACAGGAGCAGATGTGAATATACTGTGATTATTACAATAAAAAACTCTCATGAGTCAAAACTACCCCCCTGGAAACTGATTTTCTGATTTGCCAATTCAAATACTCGAGAAGATTTTGCTTCTAGCAAAGTTAATCCTTAAAATCAAAGCCTAGCTGGCAATAAGTGCTGCAATAATTAATACAAAACCCAGTGTTTGGCACAAGTGGTTGCTAAAAAATACAATATACAGCAGACTGGGCTGTAGTAATTGATGCAGACATGAGTATCTCAAGCAATCTGAAAAGAGTCAAAGATCCCAACAGTTCCTTCATCAATGCAGAATGATCATAAGGGGAATATTTGTGAGATACTCTGGAAAAAAAAAAAAGTAGCTGTCTCATTCTGGCAAGTAGATTTTAATTTTCTTATGCATATTCTTCTAGTTTTGCATTGGTGTGCTCTCATTAAATGTTGCTGTCAAGGGGTTTGTGATTTAAAATAAAAATATATATATATTGTGTATCTGGTGCAACTAGTAGTACACAGGTAATGAAAGAGGGTTGCTGTAGTTCAGAAAAGCACTGCAATATGTTCTGGACTCTAAATGTGCATAAATGCTACTGAGCTGAATAGAAAATATGTTCATTCTGTGAGAAAACCAAACCAAACTAGCTAATAGCAGGTAACCTAGCAGTGGTAAATACCTCTCTAAAAACAAAACCAGCCACAGCTTTGATTAGTGCCTGAAAAGAAGCAGTGTGAAGAGTGGGAGGCTCAGCACAGAACAAAAGAAAAGGGGATAGAAGTAGGAGACACAGAGCAATTAATCTAAAAATTCTCCAGCACACACCTATGCTGAGTTTACTGACTCATCCCAGGAAATCAGATGCACAGCACACATCAAACAGGCTGGGAAGAAAAGATCTGGATGAGCCAGAGATCCTGCTAAGTGTTTTCCTGCTGGGAATGAGTCAAGGATTTCCAAATCCTTGGATGAAAACCAGAAGTGCAACCTGTATCTTCAACGTGTGCAGTGGTTCCAGTAAGCAACACCCACTGGGAATTCCTTCAGATTCAGGGAAGACATTCATAGGTGTGACCTGCTCTACCTTATGAAGCTCTCTATAATCAGAATATCAGGGGTAAAGCCCAGATCAAGGGAAAAAGAAAGATGATGTGGATTAATCTGGTTTTTTTTCCAAGCTCCTGGATGGTTAAAGGATGTAAAACCCCAGATCATTTATGGTGAAGATGATCAAATCTTAATAAGTGGGAAAAAAAATAGGTTAACTATTAGGATTTAAAGATAGAAGTGGATGGGGGGAAAAAAACCAACACCCTTTTCCTTCAATATTGTCATTTCTAAAGCTAGGAACTGCTGCAGCAGAGCACATCCTACAGCTGTAGGAAGGGAAATCTATTCAGAAGAGCTCTGGGAGAAGAGAAAACAAATGTATGGGTTTATAGAAAGAAGAAGAGATAAGATTCTCAGCACAAATATAGAACATTTTCATTTCTCCATGCAGAGGGAGGGGGGCACCAGGAAGGAAAATCAAACTGTACTTGTATAAAAAGAGGTGAACACAAATGCCAAGCCAGCCATGGAAAAAATGGAGAGTAATTCCAAATCACACTGGGTCAGTCCAAACTTCTGGAGTGTGTCTATAATTTGCTGTATATAATAAAAATAAAGCAGCAAATCTAGGGGAAAAAAAAAACCAACCCCAAAACACACTGATGAATGAGAATTATTAGAGGCCTGTAACATGGCAGTTTTATGGGACACATAAAATTGCTAGAGCAACTTATCCTGGCTGGTGAATTTAGAAAGCACAGAGGAGGGTGTGTAATGTATTTTTTACTGACACCAAGTTTTAATCAGAGACTGGCAGAGCTCCTGTAATTAGTCTAAGGCCATAAATTTTTAGTGTGCTGCAATCCTTCCCATCCAGAGTATTTCAGACTTGAGTGAAGCTCCACAACCAAGCCCCCATGCCCCTCTCTTTGAAATGATCCCAACCTAAGTGGGGAGTGAGGTTCTGAGCATCTTCATGTGCCTAAAGCCAGGCTGCTGAGTCCACAGAAGGGTTGAGAGAAGGGAGAAGCCCAGGAGAAGGTAAATAAGAACTCCTTCCTTGAGCAAAACCCAAACTCAACACAGTTCTTTCTTCCTTTTTTTGTTGTTTTTAATGTGATACCATCACAGGTTGTTAACTTGAATTCTGAAATGCTTCAAATCAGGTGTTTCCACATAGGTCTATTTCATAGAATCATTCAGGTTGGAAAAGCCTCTTGGGATCACCCAGCCCAACCATCAGCCCTGCTCTGCACAGTTGGCCCTCAAACCCACAGCCAAACACCCCCAGGGACCCCTGGGCACTCAACCCCCTCCCTGGGCAGCCTGGGCCAGGCTCTGCCCACTCTTTCTGTGGCAAACTTTTCCCTAATTCCCAGTCTAACCTTCCCCTGGAGCAGCTGGAATCCATCCCCTCTGCTTCTGGCACTCATGCCCTGTGAGCAGAGCCCAGCACCAACCACCAGACATTATTTCTATGTATTTAGGTCCAACTAACCTGTATCTACAAGAAAATTACCTTTACAGATCACTCTTTTTCTCAACAAGCTTGCTGGAGACCAACTGCTTAAGGCTTGGAAACTTGCTGCCTCTTCCACATGTGCACTGCCCTGGTGTCCAAACAAAAGTTTTTGATGGAATAAACTCCTTTTACCTGCCTGGTGTTACACAAATTGGAATTAAAACATATTTTTTTAGGCTGAACGTGGCCTCTGTGGATCCTGTCACACTGACTAAGATGATACTGATGGGAAAAACAGGCTTATCTAAGTCCCAGAGGTGATGTAAATTGATGACTAAATGACTGTGTAGCTCTTTGAAGACAATCTGCAGTAAAAAACATTGCAAAAGTCAAACTGCAAATATTTCAGCTCAGTAATCCAACTTTAATATTCAATAATTCAAATTGAACAGCATTGCAGGGCTTGTTTTTTAATCTCCATGTGCTTTGGTTGCATCAAATGATCTCCTTCACCTTACAAGGGTGTTGTGAAGATTATTTTATTAAGATCTCCAACCCAAAATGTGGCAGTGGTGGGTGCTTACAAATGACATTAGAAAGGCAATACTTCAATATTCAATTTGGAAGACAGAAATAGGGCATTAAAAGCATGTAGTAAGATGAAAATAATGTTAAATGGCTGCATGATTTCTTGCACAGCAGCTCCACCAGGTACCAGCTGCCATGAAGCATTTTGCTGCATAATTGAGGTGTGCACAGCACAGCTAAATCCAAGTTGCTTGGGTAATGTTAACTTTGGCATTTATCAGTCTATGAAAGAAGGTTATGAATGAATAATGCTCTTTTAATCTGTTTTAAATTCAACTGTAGTTTTATAAGGGGCACAAATAACAGCATTTGAGTCTCAAAATCAGGTTTATCACCCATCATGGAAAGCAGTATAATTTCAGATTAATTTTTTCAATGGTTGTTGGCTGAGATGGACTCTTCAGGGTTTCAATCTCAAATTGAAAGCCTCCAGTCCTTGTCACAACCACTCCTCCTTTCACTACAGCAAGAATCAAAACCAAACCAGACACTGCAAGGTATTAGAGGAAATAAAAAAGCAGCTAAAACAAGAAACATAATCACTAGGAGTTTAAAAACCACAGAGGTTTAAGCTAATGGCCTTGGCCTGGTGATGTGATTTAAGGAAACTCAGCATCATTCACCAACAGGTGAATTAATTCAAACTCTGTCAAAAAACCAACACTAACTTGGAAAAGACATTAAAAGAAATTACAGCAGTGACCTGAAGCCCACCAGTCTATTTAGGTTGGGTTCTAATAGCATGGCCATCAACATGAGCAGATGAAACTGTTCAGGGATGTAGTTATGAGCAGTCACATCTTTCTTCTTTTCCATGCTAGGGTTTTTGTGCAATGATACATTAAAAATCTTGCTTTTGATCTCTGCAGACTCACTGCCTTTTCTCAAACTTTAGGCAAGCTGGGACAATGGCTTGACCAAAACCACTGGTGAAACTCATTCTGACTTCAGCTAGAAGCAAAAATTCACAGTAAAGAGACCAGCTTTATGACCAAAATGGGTGTGACCAGAGCAGAACTACATCTTCATCTCACTTTGCACTACCTCTTTGTAGCACTGTGACTCCACTAGTGTAACATAGCAAACATAGTCAACTTCTGTTTATTTATGAGGGACTTTTAACTTCAAGCACTCCTCTAACTGCTTGACACAGAATAAATCACAACAGCACAAAGAGTAGCATAGTAACTAAGCTTCAGTTTTCTTGCTGAAGATGAAAAAGAAGTAATTTCACTTCTCTGTCCCTTGCTACTCACTCTCTCTGGCTTCTGTGAGTAGCACCAGGTTCTCAGAAGGCCAGAGCAGGAGGAGAAAACACACTTTGAATGGAAGTCATCCTGACTATCAAGGTTAAGTGCATAATCTGTCCTATTGACAGCTAATATACATCCATCCCTTCATCCACTGGGTGCATGAAAGAGGCAGCCTGTGAGCTCCATGGTCATAAACAGCATTTTCCCCCTTTGGCAGCTGCCAAAACTTATTTACCAGCGAGCTGCCAACAGAAATTGTCATGATAAGGAGTTCATAAAATAAAAGGTCAAGATATCAGGAATTCTAATTCATGAGAAAATGGTTGTCTTACAAATAAAGAGAAAAGAAAAAGTAAATATGCTGCACTAAAGGAAAGCAATAGGAAGCAAAAGGCTCAATGGGAAGTGGAAGGAAACAGATTGGGAAGGGAAAAGAACTGAGAAGAAAGACTCACAGCAGCAAAGAGACTGGCACACATGAATACATTCATGAATATACCAAATGGATCAACCTTTTCAGCTCTCAGTATAGTGTTGCTACATATGTGCTAGCAAAATTGAAGGGAGAGATTTTATGCTTTCCTGGCAAACACAAGTTTGCAGCCTTATGGTCTAAGCTGCCTTTCCTAAACAATATTGTAAAATTGGACTAGTGAAGAAACAAATAGTGAATCACACCAGTTAAAGACAGAACAAAATCCCTTTATGGAAAAAACTCATTTTAGCCCAAATAACATGTTGAAGGAAAACACAGTGTTATCTAAGAGTATTTATCCAAAATACACAATCTGCTATCTGGTATTTAGCTCAGTTTGGACAAGAATATTTCAGAATATTTATTATATTGAATATTCATTATTCATTTGGAACAATTAGAATAGGAGAGATGGACTGTTAGATGGAAATCAAACAAGGAGAGAGTGAGGGAAAATGACATAGCAAGCAAAAAAAAAAGGAAGATTTGTAAAGCTAACAGCAGTGAAAAGAGAAAAGTAAGGCACTGTGGTGTAGTTTTGCAAAGATTCAAACTCCAGAGTTCTAAGATTAAAAAAAACCTCAGACATTAAAGCACACACCTCCTCACTGAAGCTGAAAACAAGAGATGGGCAGAGTGAGAAGAAAGGGAAAGATACACACTCACACACTGAGACACTTCTTGGATGTCATATAGGCAAAACTTCTATAAAAGCAATAATAATCTTGTCTCTACAAGTTCTTAATATCTATTTAGTCCAGCACAGAAGTGGGCATGAGAGATGGACACACTGAAGGAAGAAAAGAAACAAGCAACAGTGAGGAAATAAAACCCAAACACTTAGAAAACAAGCAGAAAAATGAATACACATCAGAATAAGTTAATCAATTCTTTTTCTCAGTTACAAAGAATAAAAAAACCCAACAAAACAAAAAGATGATCATGCTGTTGATGTAATGTGTTAAAAATGACAGCTGTGCATGAACAGATAAAACAGGGATCTAAACAAATCAGAAACCTCAAATCCCTGAATTTCTATAGCCTAATTACAACATTTTTGGAGAAACTGAAGCGTTGTTTATATATGCATAAGAAGAAGACAAATCTTTTGCATTAAAAATGCTTAAAGAAGACCTAAAGTCACACAGAAATAAGTTTACTTAAATATGCTATTATAATGAAAATTATCAAAACGCAAATGTTCACTGCCAAACAAAAAATTAAAAATGGGCTATTTCTAGAGTATTAGGTTTGCTTAATTATCACTTTCAGATAAGTTATCAAATGTATCTATGCTCATTGAGTGAAAATATGTGGCAATATGATAGGAAAATTGACACACATGGCCTTTCAAACCACTTTTTTTAATAACATTTTTGAAAATGCCACTTTCTTAGTCCCTACACTGGCAGAAATTCTCTGGAAATCACTGCAATCTTGCTGGCAAAGGGACTGTGGGATCTTTGGCCCCAGTTCAGGAAGGTACCTCAGCATGTGTTTTAAACAGGACTTTCATAATTAGACATTTATTGATTTGCTTTGCTGAGTCGGGGCCTGTATGACCAGATTTTTCAAGGAATTCTTCTTTCTATCTCTTTTTCTTTTAAATTTATCTGAAGGAATTTACGTGAAATACATCACTTTTCTAAAGAGTATTTTTCATATCGTTTAACCGTTTTGATCCAATTACCAGAACACAAAACACATTGGCCTAAATATCTTTACCAAAGCCACTTAGGCCTTCCCCTTTGGAGGGAAAACACTTAGGCCGATGGCCCGCACACTTAGGCCCATGATCTGCACACATAGGCCGATGGTCTGCATACTTAGACCGAAGGCCTGCACACTTAGGCCCATGGCTTGCATACTTAGGCCGAAGGCCTGCACACTTAGGCCTGTTGCCTGCAGACTTAGGCCCATGGCTTGCATACTTAGGCCGAAGGCCTGCACACTTAGGCCCATGGCTTGCATACTTAGGCCGAAGGCCTGCACACTTAGGCCGATGGCCTGCACACTTAGGCCCATGGCCGGCACACTTAGGCCAATGTCTCAGACAAGCTGTGCAGGCTTCTGTCCATTGGAAGCACCAAGCTTCACAATGGAGAGAACCCTCCTCCTTCCAAACACAGACATTCAGAACCCCTCCAAGGGCACCCCCAGCACCGTGTGTGCGCGTTCAGACTCGAGCGACGCCGCCTGCGTGTCGCGACAGAAGCCATTTCCCCTGGGGCAGTCACTTACTAGAATTACTGCTGTCATCCTTGGTTCCATCGAGACTTCCATCGGGGTGCATTTGCAAGTAGTAGCCTTGCCTGCAATATAACCTGGTCACTATACCCTTGAGCTGGGGATCTGAAAGACAAACATATTTTGTCACTAGCCTCAAAGGTTTTGTTCCAAGAGTCACCCCTACTTCTCTCGCTGTAGGAGGAAGGTTTGGTGAAGCAGCATTGCCGTCTTAAAAGTGCTACAACATGGTGGGTCCTGGTGGAGATGGAGGAAAATCTCACTGCACAGTGGGATTAAACCAGTTGCATTCCTGTTCTCTGCCTCCAAGGTCCTTTGTTTGAATGAGCACAGTTAAAACACAGAATAAAAAGAACACTCCACCCGCAGCCAAAAAAAACTTCAACCAGCCCTGCAAAAAAAATAATTGTATTCAGGAACAAGTATAGAGTCTTAACAGAACATTAAAACCCCTACTCATTGCATACACGTTAGTAACTTAGTCTACTTTTTAAAGACACTTGGAGGAAACGTCTTTTTTCACTTTCTACCAAAAATGATAAATTTATCTGGTATAGAATTTTGTAACAGTCCCCAAAATACTTTACCAACCTAGAAGCAGATGCAATTCACCTCACTCTCCCAACCCCCAGGCAATAACACCCAAAGTCAAGGCAAGACAGAGAAAAAAAACCCTGGAAAATAACATAGTATGCTAAAAGTAGATGGGAAATTCAGGTAGCTAAGCAATTAGGCCACCCTGTTTAATAATCTGAAATAACAAAAATCTACAGGAATTGGGCAGTGGCTGCTGAGACACAAATTTATGATTCATCTGAAGGATGGTGCCTTATAAATTCACAAACTGAGGTGGTGCAGATCAGGTTCAGTGCTGAGGAAGAGGACATTGCATCTTAAAAACAAAAAAAATCAGCAGCACTACCTCTGTGTGATACTGATATTAATATTAATATATATTGTGTATAATTGCTCTCCTAATCAATCATGGCGGGTTCCTTGCAGGATCCTAAGGGGAGGTGAAAAGAAACAAAACTGCCTCTGAGTGGAATGCTCTGAAGTTTTCTTAAAAGGCTCTCTCTGTTCCATTAAATTATTATGTAAATGTGAAGTTTTTCTTGAATATCCAACTTACAAATTCAAATTAAACAATTACCACATCTATATTAATATAAGATTAAACTGTAAATGCAATAAAAACTGTTGTTACAAATATTAACACTGTAAGACTTTTGAGACATGGAAATAAAGAATATAAACATCAGATGATCAACATGAAAACACATAACTATTTTTCTTTTAACTGGAAATTTAGTTTTACATGTTTTTTTACATTAGCAAATGTTTCTCTGCCTTTGTATAAGAATACTCAGAAACAAATATTTTTTAAATTTATCAACAGAATAAACTGTATTTTCTTTGAATCTACGGTCTCCATCAACTCATCAGGCAACTCAAAAGTATTTTCATAATTTAAAAATTAAATTGAGTTTCTCTTAGTCACTACTCCTGTCAACACATGCACTTCCAAAGTGACAATATTAAACATACTTGCTTGACACGTATTAAAATGGCACCTTAAAAGACTATAGAAAAGTATAAAAACGAAATATTTTTAAAGTATTTCCAGGGAAAAAATCCAGATTTTTAAAGACAGTTTCTACACTCAAAGAATCATAAAGAAATGATTCTTGAACAGTGCTTTAACTCAAAGAAGTATCACAGAAGACAACTCACTACCACCAGCTGTTTACATCTACTGATCAAGGGGAAAATGTTGAAAGTCAGAAATTACTTTTGAAGTTGTTCTTGAGACTCTTTCTACTCATTTTTCTAAATTCACAAAGAAAAACTACTTTTCTGACAAGAAATGGAACAATCATTTGTCTATCTTTTCACCAAAAGCAGTATTTAGAGTTAACCCTGCTTTACCAGCTCTTCAGTCTACGTGTGATGAGACAGGGTATGAAATTCAGGGTATGAAATCTGCCATTTAATTGTTCACTCAAGTCCAAACCCAGCAAAATAATGACTATTATAGCATGAGACCAAAGGATCTCAGTCATATCTCACTTGTATACAGATTTAATTCATAAGAAAACTGAACAGAACTGTCCCAAAACACATCTCTTTCACTTGAATCTTACACTGACAACTGGAATTTAATACTATTTTCACTGTGCCAAATAGAGTTCTGTAGACTAATAAATAGGGAAAAAAAAGCTTTTTCTTTCCCCTGAAATATATCAACCAAAAGTTGTTGGTTTTTTTTCCCTGTGGATTATTAAAATCTAGTTTACCCACCCCACTAAGAATATATTTTCTACTTTGAGTTGCTACACATTCTCATTCCCTGTATTTCTACAGCATTTTCCCTACATTGTCAATGTTACAGGAAGAGTCTCAGCTCCAGATATTTTACAAATGAGATTCCCAAATTCTTCTTGAGCACACTGCCTTTTTTTTTTTACTCTGTGCCAGGAGTGACCAGCAATGCCCAGAACCCCAGCAGAAGAGAGATGCTGTGCACTGTATATGTTAATATGTTTTAACTGCCCCCGTGGTGATACAGGTAGATGGACCAGCAATTACTCTTCCTCTTTACAGCTCCCACATGAAACAGAAAGCAAAAGAATATAGCAAAATAATAAAACACAGAGGAACAGAATGAGAGCAGATGACCTTCACCTTCCAACACCTTCATTT